>CAKNYM010048744.1:0-10813 GCA_932195095.1 Andricus curvator
GCATGTTTTTTAATTAAATATATGTTCAGAAGACCCTAATGCCAATACAAAAATTCTTCATCACAATTTAAATATTTGGGTCAATTAAATCCGACATTTTTCAAGAAACAGTAAAAATGTCACAGAACAAATTTCCTTTATTGTTGAAAACATTCCCAAATTGTGTAATAGGCCAGTGGAATTAGACATAAAAATCGATTCAATTAACAAAAATTCCGAAGGTCTTCAACAAAATTATATAGTTGTTTTTTATATGTTGAACATAAAATACAATTTTGCGAAACGTGATCGGGTCGGCAATTTGTTTAAAAAAATTAATTTGCAAAATCTGCCCTCCATTGTTCCACGAAAATTCTAAACATTTTGCAAACTTGAGTGAGTAATTATAAACTCAGTCTCTATCCTTAATTAAATTTGCGATACGTTCGTGATGCAACAATATTATTAATTATAAACAAATTGTTATTTCATTAATCACTCCCCAGCGAAAACACCGACGGTTTTGCAAAATGTTGTTTCTGCTTTTTCCCATTGAGAAGAAACTATTATATGATTTGCAAAACTAATTACATAACGAAAAATATCGTTTTTTAAATTATTGTTAATAGTTTTTAAGATAGATAATAGCATATTAATAGTTTCGAGATCTGAAAATTATCAAATTTGCAGAACGTTGCCCGGCCGGCAATAATATTAAAATTGCAATTAAACAAATTAGTTACTTTTGTAAACTAGCCAAAAATTACAAACATTTTGCAAATCGTACTGAGTGATAACGAACTTATTACCAACGTCATATTACATTTGCAAAGTGTTTACAACTTGGCAACATTATTAATTATAAACAAATTATTACGTTGTTTATTACTCCCCAGCGAAAATACCGAAGGTTTTGCAAAATGTTGTTTCTGCTTCTTTCCATTGAGAAGAAACTATTATATTATTTGCAAAACTGTATGCATAACGCAAATTATCGTTTTTTATATTAATTTTGCATTTTTTGCAATTTGACTCATAAAATTCCTGCGAAAATAGCAAATGTTGCATTTTTGGATAGCAAATGTTGGAAATGTCGTACTTTGTTAAACTAGCCAAAAAATATAAACGTTTCAAAAGGAACGCAAAGGAAGTTTCAAAACGCAAAAGGAACCTCCCAATTTCTCTTGTTTTTTACAGGAATTCAAAGAAAAGAATTAATAAAAATAATAGCTTTTTTTCAATGTCCGAAAAAACAGTTACAAAACAGTGAAAATTCAGAAAAAACCAAGAATTCACGAACGGCCTTTGAAAAATTAAAAAAGGTAAACTATCTCAATCAATAACGGCGAAACTATCAATTTAAAAAAAATTTAATTTCTGAATATTATAATAGACATTTTTTTTTCAGAACTCAGTTATCGGAAGTTAGACTTTTGATGCTTGATGGAGCGCGTTGAAAGTAGAGTTGCAAACCTTTAGGGCAAAAATTCTACTCTTGACTCGTTCCACAGATATATCAAATTAAAATTACGGCAGATGCGTTATAAAAATTGTCGTCTCTCGTCCCTCGATATGCAATACACTAAACAGTTACATGGGAGGAAAGGCAACATTGTTATTTATTCACACTTGTCTTATAATATACAATTGTCTCCCAAATTGTCTCAATTTTCAAAATGAATTGAAAATTTTAATCATGCTCCCATTACATTATAAAAATTATTTTTTTAAATTATTCACTTATCAAAAATTTTCACTTGAAAATTATATATAATGCAATGGATCGTAGTATCCGTCCCACATTGCGTTATCGAATCAAAAAAACCAGTAAATCCGTTACAAACTATATGGTGTGTTTATCATTATCAATGTTGCCACGTAGTAAACAGTTTGCAAATCTAACATGATGTTAGTACTAAGTTATTAATTACCACTCAGTACGATTGGCGAAATGTTTTTATTTTTTGGCTAGTTTAACAAAGTACCTAATTTGTTTAATTGAAATTTTAATATTGTTGACGGTCGTGCAAAGTTTTGAAAATTTAATATTTTTTAGATTTCGACATTTCCAACATTTGCTATCCAAAAACGCAACATTTGCAATTCTCGCAGGAACTTTATGAGTCGAATTGCAAAAAATGCAAAATTAATTTAAAAAACGATAATTTGCGTTATTTATTTAGTTTTACAAATCATACAATAGTTTCTTGTCAATGGAAAAAAGCAATAACAACATTTTGCAAAACCTTCGGTATTTTCGTTGGGGAGTGATTAACAGAATAATAATTTGTTTGTAATTAATAATATTGTTGCATCACGAACGTATCGCAAATTTAATTAAGGATAGAGACTGAGTTTATAATTACTCACTCAAGTTTGCAAAATGTTTAGAATTTTCTTATAACAATGGAGGGCAGATTTTGCAAATTAATTTTTTTAAACAAATTGCCGACCCGATCACGTTTTGCAAAAACTATTTCCACTGGTCTATAAATACAATTTAAATTTATTCATATTCTCATTTCTAAACACATGACATAAACAAATACATACATACTACTTAAAGTACTTGCCAGAAATGATTGCAGTACTTCGATCTCAAACTTCAGTCATGTAAAATTAAGTAATTAATGTTAGAAGTGCTAAATTTATTACAAAATGTACTAATCCAATTTATTTGAATGAAATAGTCTTAATATTTATAGAATAGAATTTCAAATAGCCCGCTAAATTCAGCCATTTTCTCCCAATAGTCGTCTGATACTAACAGTCAGATGTACATTTTTGATATATTTTCAATTTTCTACATCTTTCTAGATACTTAAACGGGGACATTGTTAGAATAACAGGTTTAACTGTGTAGTGTAGCTATTTTTATTACCAACATACATTCCATTTATAAGAAATTAGAGAATGACCAGTCCTGCTCGCTTGTGCTCGGTCATGACCGAGCAAAAGAAAGCGAGCTGCTCGAGCATGACGGTAAATGCACATCACTAGTAGTGGCTAGACCATGTATTTATTGGATCATATACGCGATTATGGATGCGCTTGAGGTCGCCTTCAGCCCACGTTGTCGGTAGGTATATTTTTTTAAAGTTTTTAACGTTGCAAGAAAAACTATTGCAATTACTCCGTGACCTTCTAACGCAAATTTTCACGTGGAATCCGAATTTCAACAAGTTAAATGTTCATCTTGCTTTTTTAATGAATTTTTCTTGCATGATATGGAGAGGATACGATGTGGATACTATAAGGATACGCTGTAGCGTATCCGTTCATTCGGTCCGTCAGGGTTGTCAACTGCACTTAGTTTATCACAATAAAGGACCTTCACTTCGTAAGATAAACTCAAAAAGTATTCATTGGACATTTTTAATTTGCCGATAACCACAGTTCTTTAACTAAGATAATACATGCGACGCAATGTATACAATGAAATGGTATCCCTAAGCCATTCGGCCGTTTTGCAATTTTATGGCTTAATGGAAATACTCTGTTGCAGAATGGCGTTGCGTTTTTGTGACAGATTGCAAGATTTGGGAACTAAAATTCTATCGCGCATGACCAAAGATGACGGATTTAGCGGGAGAATTCAAATTAATTTGCGGTTTAACGTAATATTATGAAGGCAGACTAAAGTTATATAAATGTTATAAGATGGGATACAAAATAAGAAAATTTGAATCAAAAGCAATACCTCTGTCTGTCTTAAAGAAAAATAAATACTATACTTAAGAATAGATGCAACGTTAGGTCATCGCTATTTTTAGACCAAAAGATGAGTATTTTTCATTATGGGTGGAAGGAATATTTATACATTTTAGTTGCGCATCAGCAATTCAGTTTCCGCATGTTTGTATCAACAATAATGAATATTTTTCGCTGCAACTACAAGATACAGGCACATAAAACTGACAGAAAGTGAGGTTATGTATGTACACTACCGGTCAAAATTGTGGGACCACCTACAAAATTTGTATTAAAATCACGCTGAAAGAATATAAAATTTCGCGTCGATTGAGCTATTGCTGAAGTATTTTTGTTGAATAGAAGTCGAGATAGCGTGTGAGAAAGATCGATGTAATTTCAGATTTTGACGGATTTTCATTTCTCAAATTCAACTCGCTGCATGCTTTAGGGAAGTGACAGGAAAAATTTGGAACTTTGCTCAAATGAAGCCTGAGGTCTCAGCTTTAAATTAAGACCAAGAACACTCAAAACTTCTTATTAGTTTTCGAGTTAGGACTTTATTTCTTAAGCGACGCACGAAAGGTTTTTGATGCGGCAAAATCTGAAATTACATCGATCTTTCTCAATCGACGCGAAATTTTATATTCTTTCAAACGATTTTTTCAAAATATTTCTATCTCAATTTTTCACGGAGATAGACGCTTTTAAAGACGAGCGTGATTTTAATACAAATTTTGTAGGTGGTCCCACAATTTTGACCGGTAGTGTAATTCGATCAATTTAAATGTAGGATATTTTGGAATTCGGGATTCTTATTTTTCGTGATTGTTTTCGGCAATTAAAAATATTTTCGTTATTTTAAATGAATGAAATAAATTAAAAAAAATTTTTAAATATAAAAAAGAAAATAAAAAAAAATAATAATAAATTGCTGAAATTACTTTCTTACATTTAAAATTAATTTAATTTAAATTACTCCCTAAAAATCTAAACCTGGATTGTGGTCTATTTCACATTATTTATATGAAAGTACACAAAAATTGTGATATTTATGCGAGAATTCATTACACTCACAAAAGAACTCTTTTTAACAATGGACCTACATTTGTAGGCAATAATGTCAAAAGTAATGAGAAATAATATATTAATTTTAAGTTTTAAATGTATGCCAATAATTTTAATAAATTATTATTTCGAATTTTTTTAGTTCAATACAAAAAACTTTAAACCTAAAAATGTTTCTTAAAAATGAATGCACCTCTTCATAATTTTAGAGCTACATAAATTAATTGTTCATTTTAAAAGGAAAGTAGTCTACAAAGAAAAAATTGTATTTTATTATTTTATAAGTTTCCTGATAACAAGTATCCTGGATATTTTTTGGTAAACCTTTTCAGTTTTTATTTAAATATAAATATTTATATAAATATCTGTATCTATAAATTTATATCCTTTTAAAAGGAAAAATTTATTTAGCTCTAAAAATTATGAAGAGGTGCATTCACTTTTAAGAAAATATTTTTAGGTTTAAAGTTTTTTTTATTGAACTAAAAAAATTCTAAATAATAATTTATTAAAATTATTGACATGCATTTAAAACTTAAAATTAATTTATTATTTTTCATTACTTTTGACATTATTGCCTACAAATGTAGGTTCATTATTAAAAAGAGTTCTTTTGTCAGTGTAATGAATTCTCGCATAAATATCACAATTTTTGTGTACTTTCATATAAATAATGTGAAATAGACCACAATCCAGGTTTAGATTTTTAGGGAGTAATTTAAATTAAATTAATTTTAAAGTTGAAATGTAAGAAAGTAATTTCAGCAATTTATTATTATTTTTTTTATTTTATTTTTTATATTTAAAAACAAATTTAAATTTATTTCCTTCATTTTAAATTACGAAAATATTATTAATTGCCGAAAACAATCACGAAAAATAAGAATCACGAATTCCAAAATATCCTACATTTAAATTGATCGAATTACATAATTTCTGAGTTATTAAATTGAAGCAAATTCTAAGATTCAAATAAGGACCCCACACAAATCCACCGAGACCTTTTTTTACATACATACACTTCTTTCGCATATATTAAAAGTAAATTCCATTCAACGTAAAACAATGTAAAATTGGAAGTAATTTTTTTTCTTTTTACTAATAATAAAAATTTTAAAAATTTTATTTATAAAATAATAAAATACAGTTTTTGCTTTGTATTTAGCTCTAAAAATTGGGAAGACGTGCATTCATTTTTTTAAACAGTTTTGAAGACTAAAGTATTTGGTAATGGGATAAAAAATTTATAAATAATAAATAATTTACTAAGATTATTTTTTTACATTTCAGCTTTAAAATTAATTTCAGGTAATTTTCCTATTTAATATTCAAATTAATATACCCTGCCTCTGTCCATCACATAAATTTTAAAATAGAAATTATGTACCCTGTTTCTTCGTTTTCCTATTGACAACATTGAAATTAAGCATTTTTCCCTGTACACAGTTTAATCAAACCTCATTTGTGATCTATTTCAGATCATTCCTATGAAAGTACATAAAAATTGTGATATTTATAAGAATTAATTACATTCGATTTATTATTTCTTTATTTATATACCGTGTCAATCTTATTCTCAATCACAGACTGAAGTATAATAAACATTAAACGAAGTTATAATTTTCAAGCATAAGAAGACGATAAAGTAGATAAAAGTAGATTTTACAATGAAATAAAAAAATTCCCGGGCCTAAATAAAATTCTCGGGTTTATCACGGTTTTTCCTAGTTAAAAAAAAATTCCCGGGTTTTCCCCAGTCTGATCGACACTGATATTATTCATTCCTATATTGATTTTTCTGTAATGCTTTAATACCCATTTTCTATTAAAAATAATTATTGATTTATATATTAGCTACAAAATAATGAAAGTTCAGAATTAAAAAAGAAAAATATCATTACAAAGAATAAAATTGCCATTTTACACTCTCATGAGTGAAAAATTTAAATTTCGTGAAGAATCTTTTTATATTATAATTTATAAATAATTTTTTATTTATAAATAAAAAATTATTTATAAATTTTTATATACTTATTTTTATATAATTATTTTATAATAATTTATAAATTATTTTAAACAATAACGATAATAAAACAATATAACCATTTCTGTAACAGGCTATATGTATAGTGTAAGGCTTTCTCTCCTGTAAATCATTATTTATTTATTTTTTAAGTATAGATATACAAGTCATTAAAGGTTTTATGAAGTGTTTATAAGAAATAACAAAGCTGTGATTTTCATAATTTCATATACATTCTATTTTCCTTGATAAAATATTATAAATATTGAATATTTAATTCAATGAAAATTTAAGAAAATATTATAATGCAAAAAAGTTTAAAATCTTTTTTAAAAAAGTCTTAAAACTTTTGAAAATGGTTTAAGATATGAATATCGACTATTATTGTTTCATAGTTTTCATGCTTCTTTAAGAAAATATCATTAAAAGAAATTATGATTATTTTACTGAATTAAAAATATATATAAATTATTATCATTCTAAATTCACAATATTTAAAATCAATTAAAAAATGAAATACAAAATTTGAAAATTGAAAACCACTTGAGGCTTGAGAATGATATACATTATCAATCTAACCTCAATTTTTCTTATAAAATATATTCCTTATATTACAAATTTGAAAACCTGTAGTAACTTATACTATATTCCCTATAGATCCTATACTAGAAAAGATTCTATAATAATACCTGAAAAACATAATCATCATCTTTTAAAACTTTTTTAGCTTTTTTGAGGTTGTCATACTTTGTTTGTAAACAAAAGTCGACTCTAACCTCCAAATCCTCCAAATCCTCCAAATCTTGAAAATTGCCCAGTCGCCGAGAATGAGAAATTACAAGTTAAGAATCGTGCATCCTCGGCTTCAACGCCGAACCCATCTTCGTGGCTGACCCGAAGCCGCCACCGAAATCAAACGAAGGAGCACGAAGGAGACAGTGAAATCATCCGAACCGACAAATTTTCGTTGCCGCGGAGCGTGGAATCAAGTGACGGAGTGGGGACACACCGACACGCGGCGTTTACGTGTGTTGCCCTCACACGGGAGTCGTGGTGGGGGCCGCCAGCTCCCACAATCTGTGAACACTGCCTCGAGTGTGCAACGGAGACTGCTGTCCGAAAATCGTAGTTCCAGAAAATTTGGCACTTCTCGTTTTCGACAATTGACTCTAACTCCCTTGGTGCGTTCGGCAGGGCATGGTCGCGGCCAACACCGTAAGAGCGACAAAGATGGTAATAAAGCACTCTTGGGGCCACATTATGTCTATAGATATACGTAGTTCCTGCGTAGTCGGACACCCCGATAGTATGTGTTCTAGGTACTCAACGTGTGCATGACACGCTCTGCACCTATCACTGGGAACTTCTTGACATAAAATGCGATCACGGTATGTTGAGGTGGAAATGATACCGTCCTGGTGTGCGAAAATAAAACCCTCTGTACCTGAATTAAGCCCTGATGATCTGAGGAAAGCAAAAGCTTGCTCCTTCGACAAGGACTGTTATTCTACATTTCTGGAAATGTTTCCGTGCATTTTCTTGTCGAGTAGCTCTTGGTGAAATTTTTCAACCTCTGCTTTCTTTACTTCGGCTTTTACAAGTGAAGCATCTAGATGGAGTAATGCACTTTCCTCACTTCTGATGGTAAAATTCAGGCCAAATGTATCGGCCGCTTGCTCCGCGGTTTTGTAAAGGAACGCTCCTTCACCAATCATCTCGTGGTTCCTGACCATTTTTAGGAGAGGATCTCTGCCATTCGCAACGATGTAAACTGTACTTAAAACAATTCGGTTATGAAGACATTGGAGATTCAGAAGTCCGCGTCCGCCTTGACGGCGTGAACTGTATAATCGCGGTACTGACGAACTGAACGAGTAGAGTAGAGCCCAGGGGTAGAGCTCAGGGTCCTTGGGAACGCCAGTAAACTTTCCTTTCTTCAGATTAATTTTGGCACACTTGTCCAAACCAAAATCCATCCCAATCTCTCCTGTGTACTTCTTGACGATATTTAAAGCAGTTTGAAGTTTGCTTTTACCAGAGGCATAGATCTGTAAATGGTGGCCAAACGAGGGTTTTGCATGTATGTGTAAAGAAAACTCTTTTTCCTTCAACAAAATTTCTGCAGAAAGGTTTAGATGCCGTGAACCGATAAATTTTACCGATACTTAGTTTCATTTTTCCTTTTAAATTCACAAAAAACCGGTCTTTCACCTGTCAGACGTCCACAAACGACCCACTTACGGTGGCCATCTGGTTCATGTGACGTCTCGATTTCGGATCCCAATAGCATTTTTGTTATGACAGAGATAGAGCTTAAAATTTTGATAAAAAAAATATATAATTTTCTAATCTATTGCATAATTCGTTTCAAAAAATGTTTGAGAGTCTCGTTTATCGAGGAAAGTTTGAGCAAACAAAAACTTCCTGTGAATAAGTTATTCAAAAAAGTATAGATAAGTTTTCTGCAAAGGCTTTTTAAAATAAATCAATAGGTAAAAAACTGTGAACGCTAAACTTCAAGCGTGCGACTGATCTTCCATGCGTCCATGTGTCTTCCATGCGTTCCGACTCCGATGCGACCCTATGCGTCACAGTTTTACCTCTAATTGTCCTAATAGGAATGCTATTAATAATGCTATTCCTCTAAATCGTGTAAAGAAATTATAAAAACTGTGCATTTGTGCACGAGTTGAAGACAAACATTGAATTTAAAATTGACTATAAAAAAATCGTTTTTTGCAATTTAAAGAAAAACTAAAAATGATACGATTTTCTATTGAAGAAAAAAAAGATGCAGGATGTAATTCTCTATGATAATATTAGTTTTAAAATTCAAAATTTCCAATTTGGATTTTTAGTCGTCAGGGGTCAATTCCGCCGCGCTAGAATGAATCTACGTCTTGTTCTTGCATGGGGACACTCAATTGTGGAGTCGGCCACTGAAACTTCATCTGACTAACAGACTTTTAAATAATTAAATTAAAAGAAAGTCCCTTTGATGTATCTGGTCGTCACTTGGTTAATGCTTAGCGACTAGTTAGTTTCAAGAAGTCAGGCTCTCGACTTTTTGTTGGAAGGTTACAGACTCAAGTAAATAACAAGTTTTCAAGTATCCTTCATCAAATTTGTATAATCTGCCATATTTGGGAAACATTATTTTTTACATACAAATCTAAACTCATTCATACATTCTTTTCAACTTATAACAAATTATGTGCTTTTAAAATACGTTAAACAGGAAAAAAATTTTGATGTAAAAGTATGAAAAATTATGTTCGCTGAAAAATTAATTTTATAAATAAAAACTATAAAAAGGGGTCATTCATAAAAATGAGAACATACTGACACATAAATTATACTTTATGATCGAAATTTCAGACTTTAACTAACATTCATTCAATTCTGTCTGTTTCCGTCTTCTCAAATTGTTAACAATCAATTAAGTGGACACTGTATAAACTTGACGAAGAAATCTCGAAAAATAGGAGGTGATGATTCACGGGACTTTTGACTAAAAGGTAAATACATAATAAGTAACTGTATAAACTAACATTCTCTCCTTTAATGGCTCAATAATAATAATAATAATAAAAAATAACTAAAGAATAGTTGACCTATGATAACTGTACTGGGACTCGTTATCGCTTCATCTCTGTAATTTCGTCCGCTGCTAATTCTTCAATACGACCTTACAAGAGTACGCGTGTATGTAAAGTATTTACAATTCTTAAAAAGTGTTTTAAATGTGTACGTGTGTGTGTCGGTAGTAAGGATGTAGGCACTATGGCTTTGGACGTACTCTAAATTGTACATTAGGGTACATCCTTAAAGGACTTCCAGAGAAAATACATATCCAGGTTCAAGTACAATCGTCCCGAATTTCTTCATTAAAACGCCGAATGAGACGAGTCGGTATAACATGCCTAAAAGTGAAAACATATTATAGGAAGTTCATTATATGACTCAAAGGAAATTTTAAAATGCTGTGAAAATGTTTTGACTTTTAACACACACACACACACACACACACACACACACACACACACACACACA
>CAKNYM010048744.1:10823-27019 GCA_932195095.1 Andricus curvator
ACACACACACACACACACACACACACACACACACACACACACACACAAAATCCTTTGCCAGTCATAAAACCCAAACGTGCCCGATGAATGTGTACAGAGGCACGATCCAGTGTTGGTGGGACAACAGTATTTTCGTTGTGTTGTATTAGAATGGTGTTTTTTTTTTTTTAAATCGCCGACAAAGGGTTCAGATGCATCTTTAAGGTATTTGGAACTTTTAAGGGCAAATGGTACTCTATAACGTCGATAATTACTGAACACCTTATGTATTTCTTTTCGCCTTCTTAATTTTAAACTAAAAAAAGATATCTCGTACAAATGTTGGGAAACGTCGAAAAAAAAAATCTATCAAGCCACTGCTGTCTGGCTCATTTAAGTTTTTTTTTTTAATAATGCAACTTTATTAATTTTTAACTTAGAATGTAATTGGGTACAGGGATTTAGTGTCCTCGCTAAAATCGAATGAGAGCACTAAAGCCCTGTTCCCGATTACATTCAAAGTTGAAAATGAATAAAATTGCATTATTTAAACAAAATTTTTTTCTCCCGTTCCATAATTTCAGTGAGATATCTTCTTTAGTTTGAAAATGAAAATTCGACAAAGATATACGGTGATATATATGATATATACGTGATACGGTCGGTTATTCGTGACGTCATAGAAAACTGTTTATTCTCAAATAAAAAGTTTTTTATCGGTTTGAAAATATTAAGGCTAGACTGACTTCGTTCCCCACGCGAAATACAAGGTTGGTTGTCTAAAAAT
Source organism: Andricus curvator (assembly GCA_932195095.1). Taxonomy (NCBI): domain Eukaryota; kingdom Metazoa; phylum Arthropoda; class Insecta; order Hymenoptera; family Cynipidae; genus Andricus; species Andricus curvator. Next base: position 11,590 of record CAKNYM010048744.1, read on the forward strand.
GGCAATGTATACTGGAAGGTCCCTAGACAATTTTTACAATATAATAATATGAAACATGTGTTTACACGTGACGATATAGTTTAAGAGCTCTTTCGCATCTTGTACACGACGGTCTGAGTTCGTCTCCACACTCCACACCAGATAGAATCAGCGAGGAGCGCCCTCTCTCGGACCTACTAGCGATTTATCATTACCCTTTTTGACGATATCGTTAAAATAAATATGCCACGTTTAGAATTTAAACAGTTTCAGAAAAAATAACTGCAAACTTACATGTGTTCAAGGATCAATTGTTTTTTACAATAGTGCTACCAAAAAGAATATATACCTTAAGGCTTAAAGGTAAATCCTAAAAATGAACATTTTACGTTGAATATCAATCTGTGAGATTCCAAGGAGTGATAGACATTAAGTATAGACTTTTCTGTGCATTAATTATCCCGAAAAATCAACTGGACTCGCGCCGCTCAAGCGGTCTAATATTTCTTGCAGGTCCCTAATAAGACATGAATAACAGTAACAAGACTGTACATATAATGCAGTTATTGGCAGTGCCAAGATTCTGAACTTAAGAAGAAAATTAAATTGTTCACGAGACAATTTGCTTAAAATAATAAATTTGTTTGATATTCTACATTTGATCATAAACGGTGTAAGGCCATTAAATAGATTCCACGTTCTACATTTGAACCACTCTTTAGTTTGCACGATTAGCACACTGTGAGACATAACTTTTTTTTTACATTCATACGATAAATACATCGTAACCAGGTGATTAGCTATAGTCGAGTCTAGTCAACGCGCAGAGAAGTAGGCAACTTGTACGAGATCAACTTTGCTGTCAAATAGGACGAAACGAAATTTTTTTTAATTAAAAAAATCCACGTATCCTAAAAGTTTGGGTATGCTACGTAGTATTTTATTCTGCAAATTTGAATTTGACAACAATATCCAGCCAAAAATTTCATAAAATTAGGTTTTTTTTCCTTTTCAAACAGCCCTAAAATTCATGAAATTTGTTTTAAAAATCTAATGAAAGCAAAAGTTTTTGGGCACGAAATAAGCTTTAAATTTAGACATTACACTATAAAAACCTAATTTTTCACTGAGTTATGACCGATAATATGTACACATTTTTTTTCATTGAGAAAAATAATTTAAAAAATAAAAATGAGAGATTTAAGGCCATGTAAGACTTATCCGAATCCTATTGTACCAAAATGGTTTTTTGTCAAACTCCTGTGTACACAAAATAAGATAATCCAGTTGAAAGTTTGGGAAATCGAATAAAAGGCACTAAGGGAGGGTTATCTAATCTTAAATGTTTATAATTACAAAAATTTAAATACATATAATTTCAATTAGAAACATTTAGATCTTCCTCGAGGCTTTTGATTGAAGTTCCCAAACTTCCAACTCGACACCTTATTTTGTGTAGACAGAAGAACTCGGCGACAAAATTTCCGTAAGGTAGGAATTGAATAACTATGACATGTCCTTAAGGCCATGTCATACTAACCTCAAAATAATTTTATCGACATTTTTTTCGCCCAACTCCTGTCCACACGAAATGAGATATCGTTTTGTAAATTTATTTAATTAAATAAAAGGTTTATCTGGTGCAAAATGTTTATGATTGGAAACAATTTTTTTTTGAAAGAACCCTGCACTATTTACATTGAAAAAAGGTCTACATGGATTTTTAAAAATTGTCTTTTTTATTGTAGATCATGAAAATGAAAGAAATATCCCAAAAGGACTTGGACCAATTATGGTTATTTTTGGTGCAGGATAATTGTTTTGTTATTATAAAAATGTAGCATCAGATAAACCATATTTAGTGCCTTTTATTTAATTATCCAAATTTTCAACTCGATACCTCATTTCTACGCCTCTATTCCATAGCGCTCCAATGTCGTGTTTGGTCACTGTAGAATTTCAGGTTTTGTGTATAAGCGTAGGACCTGAAGTTATACAGAGACCAAACGTGGACAGGAGTTGGGCCAACAAAAATGCCCGTAAAATTATTTTGAGGTTTTTATGACATAGTCTTAACAGTTTTTAAACATTTCTAATAAATTTCTTTCGCTACCCAGGTGAAAGTATTTACGTGAAAATCAGGAAAACCACATGAAATTCGAGTGGTAATTTGATACAAGGAACAAATCATCGAAGCATCACATGGAATACTGCATTGCATTCTACGTGGATTTCCAGATGGTACTTTATGGGTTGGTTTCCTTGTTCTTAAAATATTAAAACCACCACTAGACCTGTGGAACATGACATGTTTTTAATGTATGCACAGTACCTAAAACTTAAAAATGACATCCATTTTTGCCTATCTCTTAAGGTTTATAAGATATTTACAGTTCAAAAATTATATCTGAAGTTCTACGTAGATTTCCGCGTGGACTGATCCGAACCACCATCCGAATTTTCGCGTGGATATCCACGTGAACTTTTTCACCTGGACATTCACTTGCTGCCTATGTTTTTGCTATTTGTTATGTACAATATATTTCCATAAATGCTTAGTACAAATTTTTATGTCAAAAAGTTCAAAAAGAAAAAAAATCTTATTTTTCACTTTACTAAAAAAATATATTAACATATTTCTAATCAGAAGTTCAAGACGACTTATCATTGATAGAGAGAAGAGAATTCCCATGGAGAATAGACAAAAGGAGCCCAAAGTCCTGTACATTGAAGTCACACAAGACGAGCACGTTTTCGGACGAAGTACACGCGCTCGAACTTCCCAAGCGTGGAGCTAGTGTTCGAAATGTATGGTAATATGGCAGCATTATAACATAACTTTTTTACCTTGAAGTAATTATGTATGGCCCAATAATTTCTAAAATAATTAATTATTTAATTTCGTTTTTTTTACGTAAACTTTTAGGCCCTGTGGATTTTTAAAATGCAAAAATTGTATTTTCCTGTACAAAAATTTTGAGGACAACTTTACGAAAATATCTATGTTCGTGCCTGTAGGATGTATTTACGTTGTCATGCGATGTGGTAGACACCTTAAAGACGCAGGCATAGATACTGTCGTAAAAATGTCGTAAAGACGTCCTCAAATTGGTGTTGTCATAGTAAATATCAAAGTATTAAATGTTGCAAACTATTCACGAGTCGATTGAACAGTTATTAATTGTTTGCAATGTCCATTATAAAAAGCTTACATTATGCATATTATATTATATTATGCATGTATATACAAATAAAATTGTAGAAGTGAATATTTATGCATAGGAAGAATAAAGAAACTTTGTTTCGTTGGCTTATTAGCCGCGAGTGGTGTGTCTAACATGGATGAGCTAACGTCAACGCAAATCTCACGAGTAAAAATGTGCCACCACGAATCGAGGGAACATGCGATTACTTAATCTGTTTTAATTTGTTTCAATGCTGTATTGAATTTAAATGGTTTTATAAGGGTTATGTTATTACTATCTTACATTCTCGCGAAAATGTCGGCTAATGCAGATGGTATGAAACAGATTAGCGCGAATTGACAAGCCAGTTTTATTAGCTTGATTCTATTATTTACAGATTCTTTGAAGCATGTCTGAAAAGTTTATCTGACACAGTGCAAATCCGTAAATTGCCGAATCGGTTACGGCTGCGCGTGCAAGATTTCAGGGACGTCTCTCAAGTTTTTAACGGCGAAGCGCATTCATATACATATGACGTAAAACATTTGGCATACAACGCCACTGTCTCTCGTTGCGCACGCATTTCACGAAGTTCGGCTATTAGGTAGTTCAGGTTGGTTGCGGGAAATCCGATATGTCTGCACTCCGAGGGCCAAACAATACAAATTACATGGGGCGAAAGTTTATTTTTTTAATAACTTGGAAAGAATTATGTTTCACCCTGAGGGTGCTTTTTCTCGGAGGCATGCTTTAAATTAATCGATGAATAATTATTTTACATAGGATTAATTTCTACTTACCTTGTTGGTTTATGGCAAATATGATTGGTTGAGAACCTAGATGCGAACGCGATGTGTCAAATTAATTCAACGATTAATTCAAAATAGGCCTCCGTGAAAAGGCATCCTAATTGTATCTGGACATTATTGTTTATTTTTCAAAAGCTATTCAATTAAATAATAAAATCGATATTTTGTTTGCAACGATTTCATTCTGTAATTGAACAGCCTTTAAAAAACAAAAAAATAATACCCAAATACAGTTATAGTGCAAAATAATTTTTTGTTAAGTTAATAAAAAATCAAGCTTCTTCCCATGCAATTGATATTCTTGCTTGGCCCTTGGCGTACATATATCTTGCCAGCTAAGGTTACAACTTGAAACACCTAATTAGCGGGTTAGGATGAATGGTGGAAGGAATAGGGGGGAGGGGTCCGGTTTCTAGCGGTTTCGGCTATTAGCGGGTTTGCCCTGCATCCCAATATATGTCATGGTCGTACATACATGCCCCGTAACTCCGGTAGTGCCAACGGGGAGAGGTTTATATGTCATTCCTGTTTGGCTCAAATGTGGTTGCTACGATAACCGAGTAACGCCACACGCGCGCATACGAATCAAACGTTTCACACATAAATTTCTGCACCGAAAAAAAAACATATTTTTGTCGGAAGTACATAACACAATGAAGTACAAAACCAGTTTATCGCCGTGCGTTGCAACCATTTGCTACGCATGAAACATGTGCGCCGCGCTTGGACAGTTTTTGCACTATGTCGTACTTACAACTGAAAAAGGAGCGACTTTTGTGAAGTCAATGCACAAGAGTTTGGTTCTCCATGCCCCGCAGGTTTATCCTCCGACAACACATTCTTACGTTCATGGATATTTTGCATAGGCACAGCTGATGTACTGTTAATAGCTAATCACCTAGTCAGCATAAGTATTGCAATAGAAATTCATTTAATAGTGTGTAAACTGTGTACCGAGTTACGTGTGAGGTACGCCATTACTGTATTCGTTAAAAAGTTGAAAAATTTTGTTCCACGTTTAATTTCACTTGAAACCAGAAATTTGCATCTTTTCTCCTGCCTTCATTATTAATCTTTATTTACAATCATTTTATCATAGTAGTACGTTTATATCTCAACAATTCATTCTGATTTTTATCAATTTTCTACGGGATATCGATACATTGATTCGATATTTCGACTCTTTGGGAATCTAGCAGACTTTGTCCGAAAAGAATCGCAAAGAAATTTTAATTAACTACTATTACACATTTTAATAAATTATTCCGCCGAATTGTATTTGTTCTTATTTTCTGAGACGCGATAGTATTTACGGTTGCAAACGCGGAAAAAAATTACATAAATTGCACCAAGAGTAGTTTAGCGTTCCCACCGAAGAGTTCCAGAGGGCGCTAAAACCTCATCAATCACGTGATATGTCTCATGAGAGTTGCGGATCCGGAACAAAGAAATGACGGCAATTCACAGAAATTACGCTATTTTTCATTAAAACATAAATAAGGAGAATTTTTTGTAGTTTTTTTTTACTTTGGAACAAAGTTTTGTCTATTTTTTTTTAATTCTAAGGTAGAAAAGGCATGTTTTTTAAAATAATGAAGTAAGTATTACAAGCAAATCTTTTGAATTTGAAACATCCTCCGTTTCCCTCATTTTCTTTCCACAATTTTCTATCATGTAAGTATATATCAGCTCTTCCTAATTTGAATAGCATGTAATTTAATTCTGAGTTTTCTCCGAAGTCATTTTGATGCAAGGTCCTTTTTCCAAACTGCCACTTTTATAAAGGGGCCGTTGAAGTATTCCGTAACGCTTCTTCCTGACAATTTTTTGGGGATCAAAATTGTCATTTTTTCTACATCCCTTTTACATTAGCGTAAGGCTAAAGCTGAACCCATTCCGTCTAAGGCGTTACGTAATACTTGAACGATACCAATGCTTAGAAATATAAATAGCAGTCGTAATTTTTTAACGGTACAACGTCCAGACGTAATTACCGAATAAATCGCAAAGCCGGTGCTAGCAAGGTACTTCCGGTAAGTACAAAATTGCTTTCGAGAAGTGTTCCTGTGAAACTCCCTGGAGACGAACTCGGCAGCAGTTTCGAAAGCTATTCGTGACTTCTACAAATCGAAGTCAAAGAGATCCGACAAACCCTCTTCGGTGCCTAAAGTAAAGGCGTAGTCAAACGGCGCCTCCAATGGAAGTAATGGATCTCCAAAGTCGAGTAAACTCATGTCTGGAACAAAAAATCAAATTTATAATTTATATATACAAGGAAAATGTTCATCCCTTTGATTTTCCTTTACGATGAGGATATGTGATTCTGAACTATTACCTAACTAGAACTCTGCCTGTGATGTGATTTTCAATACATTACACAAGTCACAGCCAGAGCTCCACCAGGGAATGGCCAACATATTTCGTTAGTTGATGATTCAAGATCTTCTGGAAAATTTTGTAAATATACTGAAATTAGAACAAATGGACAGAGTAAGAGGATTTTTAAATTCTGAAATTGTGGATCAATGTATTTTTACATTCTTATCTTCAATGAGAAGGTATTAGTTTTTTTGTAAAAACTGACTTTCGCGGATTAGATTACGCATTGGCACACGTTTTCAAGGATCAAAAAGAACGTTTGAGTTCGTTATTCAGTCTTTTTTGACCAGCGATTGTGGTTTTATTCATTGAAAAAAAATACTAAAAAATAAACTTCCATTTTGCGGTCAAACTATACAAGATACGAAAAAACAGAATAGACAAAAATTGTTCAACAAACAAATTTACCAACTTTGTTATTCACCTTTTTTTGACTAGACACGTAATTTTCGTTTTAATCGTGGAAAATAACAAATTTCTATGTAAAAATGTACACTACGGGTCAAAAGTTTAAATTCACCTCTTTTTTGATGATTAAGTTCTCTTAATTTTAATTATCTCATACCTAAATTTTTTTCTTTTTGAAGGGTTGAATGCTCTTAAAATTCTGTATAAAATGAGCCCAGGATGAAGCCAATTTGTCTATTTTTTTGAGTAGATATTGCAAAAATAGTGCAAATTTCAATCATTTCTTAAATTTTAGGTAATATCCAAAATAATCAACAGTTTGTGATGGTCTTAGGCTCATTTTAAAGCTATTTTTCCACAGTATCGCAACAGCTTATGATAAATACAGCTTATTACATAAATCTAAAAAAATTCCCTGTCACAGTGCAAGAACTGAAAGGACCCCGCACCAAATGTACAGAAAAAAGCCTTATGATAAAAAATTATAAAAAAAATGTTTTCTTGTATTTTCGAACCTGCAAACTAAAAATTCGAAAGAAAAATGTCAGAAAGATGGACAGTTTTTAGACAAACACTTGTCCAAAGTTTCGATTTTTACATGTATTTTAATGGAAAAATGCTTATTTTAGCAAAATGTTTTTTTCCTCAAAAACGCTATGATAGATTTGACGAAAACTTTTATATTTTGACGATCAGGCGTACCGAATCAAAAGATTCATACCCACGAACTAGAAAGATTAACGATTCTTTGGGTATACAGTATGTTTTTAGGGGCGTTTTTGTACCCTAAATATCCAAGTAACATATATGTAAATCATCATTTCTTAGTAACTAAAATCAATAGAGATTTTTATTCAACTGCTACGGTATGAAACGACTTTACAATAAGTGGAGTAAGCGTACATAGCAAGAATATGTTTTGACCTAATTTTAGGGGATGTTTTACCATCCCTTAAACAATGAGTCTGAAGTTCCTAACGCATTAATCAATAACGAAAAATAATTTTATTTTTAAATGCATGAAAGCTGCTATTTTATGACAGAAAATAGTCGCGTACAACCCTAAAAACTTCTCAAAGCATTTTCAACCCCTCATCAGATATAAAACTCACCCAAGCTACCCCTAAATATTTTTAAAATTCAAAAAAACCAACCTAATTCAAAAATCCGCCCAGTTTTTGCTGATAATAATTTCAATTGATGCCAAAGGGGCACACATAAAGTCTCAACCCTTCAGCACATGTAGAAGTCACCCCAGCTACCCCCGAATATTTTTAAATTTCAATAAAATCACCCTAATTCAAAAATACGCCAGGTTTTTCTGATAATGTTTTCAGTTGATGCCAAAGGGACAAAAAAGTGTCTCAATCCCTCAGCACATATAGAACTCACCCAGCAACCCCTAAATATTTTCAAAATTCAATACAATCACCCTAATTTCAAAGTACAACAGGATGTTTCTGAAAATGTTTTCAGTTGATGCCAAACGGGCAAAAAAATGTTTCAAAACTTCAATATTAAGGCAGAAAATAACCAAAGATAATTCACACCGTACTTTTCCAAACACGTTAAAATTGATAACAAAAAATATAAGTCAAGTGCACTTATATTAAAGCGATATTAACGGTAGTAATAATTGAAATATAAATACACTCATAATATGTAAGAAAATAAATAATAGTAACTGGTACCAACCTGCAAAAACCTGCTTTAACTGGTTTCAACTTGTACGATTAAGTTGTAAGACTGTTTTTACACGAAAAAGTTTTAATATTGTTCTAACCTTTACCAATAACTTATAAAAATATTTTTACACGGGAAAATCAAATATTCATAAACTCGGACTTGTACCAACCTGAGAAAACCTGTTGTAACTTGTACGAAGCTGTACCAATAAGTTGCAACAGTACTTTTATGTGAGAAATTCAAATATTCATAAACACGAACTTGCACCAACCTCTGCAAATCTGTTTTATTAGGGTAATTGTTGCATTAGGGTGATTTTATTGAATTTTTAAAATATTCGGGGGTGGCTGGGGTGAGTTCTACATGTGCTGAAGGGTTGAGACTTTATGTGTGCTCCTTTGGCATCAATTGAAATTATTATCAGCAAAAACTGGGCGGATTTTTGAATTAGGTTGGTTTTGTTGAATTTTAAAAATATTTAGGGGTAGCTTGGGTGAGTTTTATATCTGATGAGGGGTTGGAAGTGCTTTGAGAAGTTTTTAGGGTTGTACGCGACTATTTTCTGTCATAAAATAGCAGCTTTCATTTTTCAAAAATAAAATTATTTTTCGTTATTGATTAATGCGTTAGGAACTTCAGAATCATTGTTTAAGGGATGGTAAAACATCCCCTAAAATTAAGTCAAAACATATTCTTGCTATGTACGCTTACCCCATTTATTGGAAAGTCGTTTCATACCGTAGCAGTTGAATAAAAATCTCTATTGATTTTAGTTACTAAGAAATGATGATTTACATATGTTACTTGTATGTTTAGGGTACAAAAACACCCCCAAAAACATGCTGTATACCCAAAGAATCGTTAATCTTTCTAGTTCGTGGGTATGAATCTTTTGATTCGGTATGCCTGATCGTCAAAATATAAAAGTTTTAGTCAAATCTATCATAGCGTTTTTGAGGAAAAAAACCATTTTGCTAAAATAAGCATTTTTCCATTAAAATACATGTAAAAATCGAAATTTTGGACAAGTGTTTGTCTAAAAACTGTCCATCTTTCTGACATTTTTCTTTCGAATTTTTAGTTTGCAAGTTCGAAAATACAAGAAAACATTTTTTTTATAATTTTTTATCATAAGGCTTTTTTCTGTACATTTAGTGCGGGGTCCATTCTAACAAAAAAGTTTGAAAAATTACAATATTCTTTGTGGCAAGAATAATGTTTTATAAATATATGAAACATATAGCCATGAAGTTTCTATAAAAATCCCTCAAAATATATACCTAATCTTTATTCTGACTTGCCTACAGATAAGATGTTTTTAAATTTTTCCAACTTTTTTGTTACTACTTTAACTTCTTGCACTGTGATAGGTAAAATTTGTATATTCATACTCCTAAGCTGTTCCTGTGCTTCTCCTGTGCTTCGGGATGGTCCGGAAGGAACAACCCTCATACGGAGCGTAACAACCGTGCCAAAAGCTGAGTGGCACCTCGGTTAGGTGTCTTAAACAGTGACTCTGGGATATTCTGGGCGGCCTCATAGAGTATGCATTTTTTTCACGCGTATATGGCTTTGAGTTTACGAATTAGTGATAGTTTCGCACCTCCGAGAGCACCGATCACAAGGACAATTATTTTACCCGAACATTTTGGGCACAGTCGCTGCAGCTCCCTATAAAAGAATCTGTAGGTGTGGGTGCATGAGAAATTAAGAATTAGTTTTTTTGAAGTGCCGCAAAGTTATCTGTAATTCAATGAATGAATATCGTCTTTTTTATTTATACTATTCAGATTATTCTTAATGTGAATCACCTCAGAAATTAAATATTTGTGGTAATTAGATTCAAAATCTAATATTTTTTTATTATCCCTATCAAATACGTGGTTTAATTTTTTCTGATGCGTGTTGATAACAGATTCTTCTTTCCTTTTTGGTAATGATTATTATGCTTTGTTTGTCATGTAGGTGAGACGAAAAGAATTTTAAAAACTCGTGTCAATGAATATGTTAAGTGTGGGAAAAAAGAATCTGTTATCAATACACATCCGAAAAAATTTAACCATGTATTTGAATGGGATAATACAAAAATATTGGACTTTGAATCTAATTAGGAAAATCATTTCATTTTTGAGATGATACACATTCAGAGTAATTTGAATAGTGTAAATAAAAAAAAAGATATTCATTCATTTAATTATAGATACTTTCCGGCACTTCAAAAAATTTAATTCTTAATTTCTCATTCACCCATACTTACAGATTCTTGTATGTACTAAATGCACTAAATTCCCAATTGAAGGACCCCCGGTTTACGAATTCCTAGAACTGCTGGCCCACGCAGTTTCGCAGCCCGCGGGGTCGAGAGACCGTTGCCACTCATGCATCACCACCAGTAGCGGAGCGATAAAAGCGGAAAGTACCCTCAGCGGTCAGTTCGTTTTCAGTGTTTAGCGAGGTGTCTCGATTTCGGTTGGGTTACGATTTTTAAAAATGTTAAAGGAAAAGAAGAGACAGCGTTTGTCGTTCAAAGAGAAATATGAGCTTGCAGGTCAATTGAAAGCAGGAACTTCAAAACAAAACATTTTACAGAAATATGGTATCTCTGACTTACGTACAGGAAATTGTTAGCTCCCGAAGCTTATTGGAACAATGAGGTTAAAAATTATGAATACCAGAATAAAAAATCGTCAAAAATAAGTGATAATATGATTTTGGTAGCTGCTCTGATAGAGTGGTTTAAGAGAGCGAGAGACAGAGGCCGTAAACGTTCTCAAACGTTTAAAGTAAGTAAGCAGGAATAACATTTTTTTTACGTGTATCGGCAAATGTTACTTCTCAGTACCGCTAAATATTTAATTAACCCTTGTCTCCGACCAATTGTATGCATGTCATTAATTAATTACAACAGGTTTTTTTAGGATACGTTTTGATTTGAAACATTTTTAGTAGATAACATTTATTAAGATCCAAGTTAAAATTATTATTTAATTCAATTGTATACTCAATGCAGTATACCTGAGGAATATTTTAACTGCATTTTGAACTGAAAAATTAACTACATATTTGGTAGATAATTCATGTTTTTGGCCCAAAATTTAACCACTTGGCTGAAAATTGAAGTACGCTGTCAAAAATGCATTTCTTTGTGAATTCAAATATTTGATTAAAAATTCAGCTATTTTCTTGAATATTCGATTTTTTAGTTAAAGAATCAACTCTTTTGTAAAAAATCGTCTTTACTTTACTCTTAATTCAGATTTGTTAAATTTTTAGTCATTTTAACTTGAAATCCTTCAACTATAAATTCAATTATGTACATATAAATCTCTTGAATACAATTTTATTTATGAACCCAAACTTGGAGTTATCTCTTAAATTGATACGTATTGCTGAAATTGTAGTTTTTCTCAAAGTTTAAATTATTATATGTAAACAAAATGGACAAAATTTAAAAAATATTTTTTACTACGGAGAAAAATCCAACAGAAATGATTCACATGGCCCTGACTGTTTACGTTTGGATTCCTCCGATTGAGAATCAAGGCTACTTGCAGGCCATCCCCGAAACCGTTCTTAAACCGGGAGTTGAGTACATATATTGTGACGGGGTAATTCGTTACCCACAATACTAGCCTAAAAGATAAGAGTTCTACGGCTAGTACTAATGCTCGTATTTGCTGTAATTTCTTTCACTTTACTTAGATTCAATTACAGTCGAATCTGGATTTAGTGTCGGTTTTGGGGCTGACTTTAACATTAAATCCAGATTCTCGGAGCGTAAACGGTCAGGGGCGTATGAGCCACTTCCTGTGGATTTTATTGCGTGGTAAACAATATTTTGAAAATTATTTCTCTAATAGGAAGACAAGGGTAGACTAAATATTTAACGGAAATAAGGAAGAAAGTTCGCTGTTACACGTTAAAATAAATGTCTTTCCTGCTTACGTACTTTAAACGTTTGCGGGCCGTTCAGCATCTTGTTTAAAAGGAGAGCTTTCTCTTGAATAATCAGTCCAGATTCTCTGTCGCTCGCTTAATTAAACCATTCGAAGACAGCAGCATCCAAAAGCACATGACTTTTTTGCACCAAAACACCTCACGTCAACACTTCAAGTGGGGAAGCACACTTTTGCGTAGTGCATAATGCATGCGACGCAGTTTCGTAACCAGACATATGAAGAAGTTATTTAACAGAAAATCACTTAATTTGATAAATATTAGATTAATTGTCCACGAAAAACACAGTTTTTACACTTCTCACGTCGACACTTGACGGTTACAAAAAGGTGCGATTGAATTCGAAACGGTGGTTTCGAGATCTCTCTTTCTATCGTTCGAGGTAGATAGAGAAGATTCGATTGTGATCCAATGACAAGTTTTCGAAACGATCATACTCTGTCTATCCAATACTTCTTCTTTGTTTTCTTTGTCGAATCGTAGAGCCTATGGGGTAGCTACGACAGCGCCACCAATTCAGAAAAAATTTTAATTTAAATTAAATGTTAACAAGAAATCTTATAGTAAATAGTTAATTTTAAACCATAGTATAACATGTTTTATTCAAATGAATTGATATTCACTACTCTTTTTCATTAACATTCCTACAATAACTTCGAAATACTACTTCGCGATATATATTCGCGTGTCAGATGGCGCTGTTGTCAACATCAAAGCAGGCTCATTTGATCGCACGAAATAATCCGATCAGTGAATCAGTCCCATCGGCTTCAGTTGGCTTCCAGCATCGGAGCCCCACTGCTGGTCCATGTGAGCTCACTATCGTGCTTATTCGCTATATGTGTGCTTCCCACTTTGAGTGAACTACCACAACGTCATGAAGCACTTGCACAGGTAGACCGTTCAGGGTAAAGCGCCTTACCGCAACGCTTCTGTTTTGCCACGCCTGAGTGAGCACCGCAATTCCCCAGGAGCTCCTCTCACCCATACCCGTGGTTCGGTGTCAATTCTCGGAAACACTAAATCGAGAATCACTAAATCCAGATTCGACTGTACTTAAATTCAACAATAATTTAAAATACTGAATGAAACATTAGCCTAGAATATAAGAGTTCGACGGCTAATATCAAATAAAAAATTACTGATTAATTTTTCTATCCATTATTACTTTAACAAACGAACTTCACCATTTCAAATAAATCAAATAACCTAAAAGCAAGAAAACTCATCACCTGTCAAAAATGGAGGGTTAGATCATCAGACCGGAATCACAATACTTGCCAGACCACGAGATTCCAAATTAATGAACAATTTATTACTTTTCTTAATTTATTTTTTTTACTGCCTTTTATTTCATATCCAATCGAGAGGAATCAAACACAACAACAACAATTGTCAGATTCTGCGGGGTTGGATGCAGTGAATGTATGACTTCGCCAGGGACTGAGAAGAGGTTTCCTAGCGCATGCGCAGTGGATGAGATTCGCGCTCGTACAAGAGTGCTAGGGAACCACGATCATGTTGCTGCGGGGGACCTGCGGATGGACTGGAGTCCACAAACGCTTCGTGGTGTCAGCGGGTAGCAGACGACGTCTAGCGCGACGGCACCCGGGAACCGAATGCGCACCGCCACGCGGCTGAGAGCCCTAGGTCGTTCATATCACTCTCAGTGGTTCTAGTCTTCTTACGCGAGTGGCGCTCCGACTCTCATATGATACAAAGGACGGAGACGCCACTCTGAATTCATTCGTTACTCTGAACTTGGAGTGTGAGGATTTACTCAGATTCGCACTCTAAAATACGAAGAGATTTTGAATTAAAAACTATTAAAAGAGAATTTAAAAAATGAGAGTAACGACGAGAGGCCGTAGGCGACTGCCTAAATTTTAATATTAAACTATTATAAATTTATTATTAAATTTTATCCACCATTCAACGTCGTGTGCCTCGGGTAAGAGCCAACCTGGACCCCCGCTAGTACGGTAAAAAAATTAGTAAATTAAAAATTGTAACATCATAAATTGTTTCAAGTGGTCACTCTGACCACTCTATAACAAAGAGTTCGTTCGGTGTCAAAATGGCGGTATAGCGCTCGACATGTAGAAAATGTCGTCATGTTGTATCGGTCACAATCTACTGAGCTAAGCGTCCTGATCACCGGTGCTCTTGGAGGTGCCAAGCTTTCACTGATTAATAGCCTGAAAAGCATCCCTGCGTGTCAACAAAATGCTAAGATACTTGAGGGATAAATGCAGAAGGCGATTGTCCGTGGGTCGCTCCGTGTACTCAGGGTGCACGAGACTTTTGCCGGATGATCATATTGAGTCGATCGCAGACTGTAACCACCTATCTTAGGGTCGTGAGGCGTGGTTACGGCTAATTTCGCCGGGAGCGGGTGCAATTTTTCAGAATGACACCCGCTCCCGGCGAAATCCCGCGGTTGTCATTATGACAAACTTTTATATATAAAGGTTAAACAATCACCGCAGGGTCCCATTGAGAGTAACTGCCATCTATGAAAATTCCACGGATTCCTAGTAGAACCGCGGTAAATCAAACTTATATAGCCACGTCTCACGACTGTGAGATGGGTGACCGCAGGGCACGACGAAATCACAATGGCAAACCGGCGAAACCCTCGTGTGTCTTGAGGTGACAAAGCTACCCAAGGATGACAGCTATCTGCATCCATCTCGCAAGTGCCTTGACATGTTTTTCGCACGTGGGTATGGCTGTGAGGTTACGAACAAGTGATAGTTTCCCTGCTTCGACAGCACCGATAACCAGGACAATTATTTTAACCGAATATTTTGGGTGCAGTCGCTGCAGCTCCCTTTTAAGGTCTTGATACCTTTCCTTCTTTTCCTTCTCCTTGGCAGTGATGTTTTAGTCGGCCGGAACCGAGAAGTCGATGACAAATATAGTTCGTTTCTCGAAGTCCTGGAGAACAAAGTCAGGCTTCGAATGTGCAATGGAGACCGTTGTCCGAAAATCGTAGTTCCAGAAAATTTGGCACTTCTCGTTTTG
>CAKNYM010048744.1:42019-77801 GCA_932195095.1 Andricus curvator
AAACCTTCATCTCCAACTGTCCCGTCTGCCGCGTAAGATCATCCGCGACTAGAGACCTGACTCCAAGGAACAGTGTTGCCCGATGTTATCTCGCGTAAATTTCCCGCTCTTGCTTACCTTCTAGGACAGAAGGAGCAGAAGCGGATGATGTACACGTTCCAGTTGCGTCGGGATTGGTTGCTTTAAGGAACCATGATCGTAGCTTCCGGAGCCTACAACTTCTCACATAAAATGCATACCGGTGCACTACTATTGGATGTGGAGAAGGCTTTTGATACGGTCTGGCACAATGGCCTAATCTGTAAGTTAATTCAATACAAGTTTCCACCATAGCCAGTAATTCTAATAAGTTCGTATCTCCGAAACAGACATATGTTTATGGTGCACAAAAATGTTAAATCGTTAACGAAGATAATTCTGGCTGGTGTCCCTCTAGGATCAGTTATAAGGTTATAAGATTTATTATTTGCATTAATGATATACGTAGAACAAAAAATGTTAACTTTACTCTTTTCGTGGATGATAAAGCTTTGTACATGACATCATATAGATTAGACACTATTGTAAATAGATTAAAAATTGTTGCAAACAGATTACTAAAAATTTTCAATAAATGCAAAATTAAGATAAACGCAGGAAAAACGGAAGCGATCATATTTACCAAAAGACGACCTAAAATAATCAAAAGTAGATATCATTAAAATATGATTAATATAATTATTAAATAATTAAAATAGAACTATTGAAATAATTATAAATAATATTATTAATATAATCAATATTAAAACAGTAGGTGGTATTAAAGTAGGTGATTCCTATATTAATTGGGTAGAAGCTGTAAAACTCCTTGGTGGAATACTTGAAAAGAGGTTAACATTTACAAGACATGCTAATCTTATAACTCAGAGAGCAATAGGACCTTTAATAAAATTATATCCGTTACTAAATAGGAGATCAAAATTAAGTACTAACAATAAAAAAATGATTTATGTAATGATAATAAGATCTGCATTAATATATGCGTGCCCTCAATGGAGCTACACTTCGCAAACCAATTTTAAGAAACTTCAAATTGTACAAAATGAATTCTTAAGAATCATTGGAAATTATCGTCGTTGCAAGAAAATTAATGATACACCAAGAATTAAATATGGAATATATCAAAGATTATACTCCAAGAGCTACCAAGAGATACTACTCATTATTCAAGAGTTAAAGAACACCCTAATGAACTTCTTAACAACATTATTTACGAACCATCTAAATGTAAGCATAGAAGAATCATACATCTTTTATATGAATAGGCTATTTTTATAATCTTAATATTATTCAAGAGCTTTGAAACACAATTAGGTGCTAAGTTTTCTATTAACAAAAATTATTTTTCTAGATAATAAACTATATCTGTCCTTTCATGAATCTATTTAAATATAATCACTTGGCGAAAGTAAACTATAAATAATATAAGTTAGGAAGATTCTAGTCGCATAAGCTACTGTACTTCTATATTATTTTTTTTGTATCTGTTACAGGCCAAGTATACATATAATTCAAGCATTATATATAACACCTGGCCATTTCAGGCAAAATATGTAATTTAATACTTATTATATACATTGCCCAGGCATTCTATATAATCCCTAGGCATTATATATGATGATCGGCACGAAATAGGTAAATTATATAATCTTCATTTTGAATATAATGATGCAGTGAAAGAAGGGCTGATAAATTGACGAACATTTATAGAATTCAACACACGTTTACTTGCTATTTATTAGAATATGGCATACTGGAATGACATTTTAATCGACACTGAACTTTGTTTTTTACGTAAGAGCACTTATTGGTTTGACACTTGGTTTTGCAGGAACATTTAAAAAAACCTTGTCCCGTTGAAAATTTTTGAATAGTATCATCAATTTTTAATTTACAATTTTTCATCAGATTTTGATGTTTTGTTAAAAATAAAAGCTTTTTAACTTTTAAAGAGATTCGTGACAGGCAATTTATTTTTAAATTTTAACCATTTGTCATTTAACAGCAAAGTTTTTTTTTTAATTTTCAGAAGTGCCATTTTTTCAGATTTTTAGATTTATAAAAAAAGGTCTTGAATTAGTCTCAACAAAGTGGGCGGAGGGCGTCTGGAAAAGTCCTGTTTGGCCGTCGCGTCGACTTTGTATGACAGCTTCGAGTATAATTACATAGCAATTTAAAACTAATTTAGATAAAATTGGAAATTTAAATTTAACTAAATTGTAATTGGAATAATATATATCCATGACCTCAGTTAGGTCTGACATTACTTACAATGTCTGGGCAATATGTGAAATGAACAATTCCATGTCAAACCATGAAGTTTAATACGGATTTCCCATAAGAAAAAGACATTTTTGTAAATTTAATTCAGAATCGCTAATATTAGGTAAATCAATTTAAAATTCAACATTTTTCTTAACAATTAGCCATAAAATACGAATAAAAACTTATTTTTTAAATATTACCCCCATAAGTCTGTTTTGAAGAGTCCCAAAAAATTATGATTTTTTTGTGGTGCTTTTATTACAAATGGTTTATAATACTACTTTATATTGATAATTGGATGTTTATATTAATCATTTAAACAAATTATTATTCTTTTTAGCAATTTTCTCTTAGTGTAGAGTTAGAAAATCGCGATTTTTTCCGAATTCGTCAACTTATTATCAACTTTTTAGTTATAGCAAACCAATAATGAATTATAATTAACATGAATAATTGTTTAAACAATTTATTATTGTTTATCACAATATTATCTTAGAATAATGCTAGAAAGTTGCAGTTCTTTTTACAATTTTCCACTTTTTATCCACTTTTCAATTACATAGTGTGAGGTAATAATGGATGCAATTTAACAAACATAATTGTTTAAACAAATTATTATTGTTTATAACTATCTTCTTTATCAATGCTAGATAGTTGCGATTTTTTCTGAAATTTTTAACTTCTTGTTCACTTTTCACATTTGCATTAATTATTAACTCACTATAAGACCTTTAAGTACAAAGTGGACTATAAATGGAAAATTTCAGAAAAAACCACAGGAAAAGATTTACATAAACATCTAATTATCAATTGAAAGTAGTATTTTATGTATAATACAAAATTTGTATTTAAAAAAACCGCAAACAAAATCATAATTTGCGCAAAAAACTCGCAAAGTCCATTTTTTCACTTATGGGATATTTTGGGACCCTATAAAACAGATTTCTGGGGGTGATATTTAAAAAATAAGTTTTGATTCGTATTAACAACAAATGAAAATTAAACAAAAAATTTCTAATGCATTTTTAATTATTTCTCGAAAACTAAGAGATACAATATTTTTTATAAAACTACATCCTATTATGAATAATTTAAAAAAATACATCTTAATATCTTTAAAATCACCAAAGTAATGAAAGTTTAAAAAAAAGGATACATTTTTCAAATGGAGAATATTTATTACACACTTTGTCTGGTCTCTTCTGGGCATTATATCTAATGCCTGAGCAATCTGTGTAACAGAGAGTATTACATACTTTGCCTGGACTCTGTTGGGCATTATATACAGGGTGATTATTTCACCTTGAGACATCGAAATATCTCAAGAAATATGCATCTAACGAAAAAAATGTCCCTGATAAAAACTTCTTTATTTTCGAGTGTTGACTGTTCAAGAAATGCGCTTCGAAATGAAAGATAAAAAAGAATTGTTGATTCTTTTCAGGAGAGCTATTCAATTGTAATCAATTTAATTTTTAACACCCCTTCCACCCATCTGGAAAGGGGGTTAAAATGGAGTAGAAAAAGTAGAAAGCAATGGCCAACAGCCATACCATGCTGAAAAAACCAGTTCTCGTCAGATCACTGAAGTTAAGTAGCGTTGGGCACGGTTATTACTTGGAGGGGTGACATTCGAGAAAACTGAGTGCTGTTGGCACATCGTGGGTGTGGTGAGCCCACACTTGTAGTTATTTACTACGAGAAACTATCTACCTAGAAACACTACCCGAATCGGGTAGTGTCACGCCTACCCTGAAAGGGAAATGGCTTAATGGTATACTACAATTTTATTTTTAAAACGTAAGCTTCTCATTTTGACTCCAAGTATTAAAGCAATCAATGAATTAACTACTTTTAGCGCTACCCAGAAACAACGACGTGGACGTAGTAATTGTCTGTTCTCTTTGGGGTGCTTGAGCACCATCGGGGTGCTTGTTTTCGATGAACATTTTACATTAAGTGCTCAAAATGGAGTCCTCCACCTTCGATGCACTTGTTAATCCGCGCTTCGAAAGTTTGCACACAACTGCGGAGTGTGTCTGGTGTTCTTTGGTTACAAGCAGTCGTGATTCGCTGTTTCATGTTCTCCAGAGTTGTTGGCACTTCTTGATAAACTACATTCTTTAAATAACCCCACAAAGAGAAATCCGGCGACGTAAGGTCTGGCGATCTGGCAGGCCAATTTACTTTTAATTTACAATTTACCTCCTCTACCGATCCAGTGACCGTTGAATTCGCGATTCAGTACTTCACGCGCGATGGCCGAATAATGCGCTGGACAATCGTCATGTTGAAACCACATGTTCTGTCGCACTTCCAAGCTTAGGTCTTCAAGCAATGTTGGAAGTTCCTTTTCCAAAAAGTTACTGTATTTATCACCGTTTAAAGTACCATCAATAAAATACGGACCGATACGTTGTTCTCCAATTAATCCACACCAAACGTTCACGGATCAAGGACTCTGACGCTCAATATATTCCCTTGTATCTGCTGGAGTGCCCATTGACAAAATGTCACTTGGTTCTAAAAATCATTGCCATAGAGTTCGTAATGCAGTGAAATATGAAAGGGATGATATTTATTACGTTTTAATACCCTCAAAACACTGCTTTGAGACATTCCGGAGTCACGGCTTAGTTCTCGAGTATTAACATGGGGGTCATGAGCGGCTGCGGCTAATATCGCGATTTCATTATTAACTCCAGCAATAATTTTGCGACGATTCACTTTTTTCGCTTGTACACTTCCGTCAGTGGTCAATTTGTTGACGACCCGGTAAAAAGAAGCGCGTGACCGTACACTGTCTGGAAAACGTTGAGCACAAAGAGTCACAACATCCTCGATATTCCTGCCGCTTTCTCCATAAATGAGAATCATTTCAATTTTCTCTTGTACAGATAAAACCTACATTGTAAAAGTAATGAGGTCAAGTAATGAGGGAGTACAACGACCCTCAATCAAACGCAAACGAACGTATGTAGCACAACCAAACCACTACAATCAAAGAATCCAAGAAATTATCTATGGTATGGGACTCAGGAAAGGTTAGTCTAAGATGCGCTGTAAGCTTTGGTCCAGTATCATTTGTTTTGAGACAAGGGAAAGACGTATTGTGCAATGAGCCGTGTTTCTGTGCAGGCATCCAAAAGGACCCAAAATGACTTTCACATCGGCTGCGCGCTGTATGAGAAAGACAAAGGACTTTGTAAGCAAGTGAGAGAAGCGGTATAAAGAGATAGGAAACGTTGACGATTTGCCCGACAGGGGTAAGACGCGTGTCACTACAAAAAAGCAGGCTAAGATGATTATCAAGCTTTTTGAGAACACCCCACCCATAATTTGCGGCAAGCCCAAAAAGTTTTGTCAAGACGATAACAACGCCGTTTGAGATCTGCCGGCTATGGATAAAGGAGCACGGTGCTGAAACCGTTCTTGAAACTGGAGCACATTGAAAAACACATTGAAATTTTTTTTCCTTTTTTCTTATTTTCTTTTGTTTAACGTAAGCAACACAACGAACCCAAAAAACCAACCCAGGGGGTGAGGTGTGGGGTAAATTTTTGGGGAGTCGCTTTTCCCCCTCGAAAGTAACAAGTTTTTATTAGAAACATTTTTTTCGTTAGATGCGTATTTCTGGAGATATTTCCATGTATCAAGATAAAAGAATCACCCTGTGTAAGGCCTAGGGATTATACGGCGTGATCCTGTACTCATTATATTCCTTGTACATACACATTCCTTGTACAAAACTGAACAAAAAACTACTGTGACAAAATGTTGTACGATCAATAGTTTTTAAACTATTGAGAGTTATAAAGAACCAATAGGAGCTCGCTATTCCCGCGTGTACGTAAGCACCTTGCGCGAACTCTACAATTTGAATCGGGGGAATCGCTGAACAAGTGAGTGTGATATGTTTTGAGAACTTCACGTTGCTTCGAAATTGTTTGTCTCTGGTGAATATTAGAATTACTGACTTGAGGCGCATCACGTTCTAGAGTTCGCACAGGATGCCCATGTACGCGCGGGAATATCGAGCTCCCATTGGTTCTTTACAACTCTCAATAGTTTAAAAACTATTGATCGTACAACATTTTTTCACAGTAGTTTTTTGTTCAGTTTTATACAAGGAATGTGTATACGTGTTTTTTTTTAACTGGAGACATCGAAATATCTCAAAAAATACGCATCCTATGAAGAAAATATCCGTGATAAAAACTTTTTTATTTTCGAGGGGGAAAAGCGACTTTAACAAAATTTACCCCCCCCCCCCCCCGGGGGGGGGGGGGGGGGGGGGAGGTTAAATTTAAAGGGGGGGGGGGGGGCTGGCTGGCTGGCTTTTTTCAAAGTCGCTTTTCCCCTCGAAAATAAAAAGTTTTTATTAGGGATATTTTTTTCATAGGATGCGTATTTTTTTTAGATATTTCGATGTTTCAAGTTTAAAAAAACACCCTGTATACAAGGAATATGATGAATTCAAGATCACCCTGTATATATTGCCGAATTATATACTTTGCCTGTAACATACATATTACGTACAAAAATCTCAATAAAACAATAAACAATTAATTAATAATACATTTTTTAAATATTAATTTTTCAATTCTACATGAAAAAGAAGACAACTTAATGAATGACAATATGTAATGAACTGTATAGCCAATTATTATATGAATATTACTAGTTGTACATGCGAAGTTTGGTGACAATTCATGTCCGCGTTTGCATTTGATGCGCCGACGACCGCCTTCTGCATCTTCCCCGCAAATGTCATTCAGGCTATTAACCAGTGAAAGCTTGGCACCTAAAAGAGCACCAATGATCAGGCCGACTAGCTAAACAGAATATTCCGGGTATAGCCGTCGCAACTCCATTATAAGATATTTATTTTCATTCTCCAGCCATATCACGCTGAAAAACCCAGTTCTCGTCGGATCACTGAAGTTAAGCAGCGTTGGACGCGGTTAGTACTTGGATGGGTGACCATTCGAGAATACTGCATGCTGTTGGCACATCGTGGGTGTGGTGAGCCCACACTTGTAGTTATTTACTCTAAGAAACTATCCACCTAGAAACACTACCCGAATCGGGTAGTGTCACGCCTACCCTGAAAGGGAAATGGCTTAATGGTATACCTCCTTGGCTGTGACGTTCTTGTCGGCTGGTGTCGAAAATTTGATAATGAACATGGTTCGTTTCTCGACGTCAAGGAGAACTATGTCAGGCCTCGAGTGCGCGACAGAAACAGTATATAATTTAAAAAAGGGTTAAACAGCCGCCGCATGGTCCCACTGGGAGCAGCTGCCATCTAAAAAATGACACTGGCTCCCAGTCGAACCGCGGTAAATTACACCTATGACCACGTCTCACGACCATGAGATGGGTGGTCACAGAGCACGATGGAATCACAACGAAAGACCAGCGAAACCCTCGTGTGTCTTGAGGACACGAAGCGACCAAAGGATGACAGCTTTCTGCATCCATCTCGCAAGTACCTTGCAATATTTTTGGCACGCGCGTATGGCTTTAAGGTTTCGAACCGATCACAAGGACAATTACTTTACCCGAAAATTTTTAGTACAGTCGTTGCAGCTCTCTCTTACGGTTTTGATACCTCTCCCCCTTTTCCCACTCCTTGGCAGTGATATTGTATCGGCCGGAGCCGAGAATTCGATCACGAATATAGTTTGTTTCTCAAAGTCTTGGAGAACGATGTCAGGCCTCGAGTGTGCAACGGAGACTGCTGTCTGAAAATCCTAGTTCCAGAAAATTTGGCACTTATCGTTTTGGACCAACACCGTAAGAGCGACCAAGATGGCAATAAAGCACTCTTAGGGCTGCATTGCGTCTGTAGAGATAAGTCGTTCCCGCGTGAGTGGGAAACCCAGATAGTGTGTGCTCTAGGTACTCAGCGTGTGTATGAAATGCTCTGCACCTATCGCTGGGAACTTCTTGACATAAAAGGCGGTCACGGTATATTAAGGTGGAAATGATACCGTCCTGGCATGCAAAAATGGAACCCTCTGTACCTGAATTAAGCCTTGATGATCTGAGGAAAGCAAAAGTTTTCTCCTTCGACAAGGACTGTTTTTCTAGATTTCTATGAAAGTTTCCGTGTATTTTCTTGACGAGTAGCTATTGGCACAATTTTTCAACCTCTGCTTTCTTTACTTCGGCTTCTAGAAGTGAAGCATCTATAAGGAGTAATGCACTTTCCTCACTCTTGATGTTAAAATATATTAATTTAATTTTAATATTTCAAGCAGGAAAAGCTTGATATATATATATATATATATATATATATATATATATATATATATATATGCCTGTCGTTGTGATTTTGTCGTTGCCTATGACCACCCATCTCACGGTTGTGAGACGTGGCCATAGGTGTGATTTACCGCGGTGCTACTGGGGGCTATTGACATTTTGTCGGATGGCAGTTGCTCTTAGTGGGACCCTGCGGTGGTTGTTTAACTTTTTTTTCAAATATATATATATATATATAATTCTTTATCGAATTTCAAAGAATTTATTCGAGAAAATAGAGCTCCTTCATGAAATTCCTAAAAATTTTCGAATATTTCAATATTCTTTCTCTCTCAATTTTAATGATTCTGAATTATTTTGAGGTATTCGGCGGAATTTTCAATTTATTTTAATGGTTTTGAAAGGAATTTCAAATCTTTCTTCTCAAAATGCTGACATGTTAGGGCTTTTCGACAGATTCCAGGGATTAATTTAATGGTTTTTCACTGAATTTTATAATAATATTTTAATTCTATAATTTTTAAATTCAATTATTTTAATCATTTTCATTCTAATATTTCAATCAGGAAAAAACTTGAAATATACACACACACAGTCGAAATTCGATAACTCGAACTCCGATAACTCGATTTTTTGATTACTCGAACTTTTTTCCCATTCCCCGCCAAAAGTCCTATCTTATACGTGTTAAAAATATTCGATAACTCGAACTTCGATCATTCGAATATCGCGATATCTCGAACAAATATTCCTGCCCATTTGACTTTTCAGACTCGATAACTCGAATTTCAGTATGTACTTACAAATTTTAGGAAGGACATTTGTACCTGATTGATGAACGTCAGCCCACTTATGTATTCTGAGAATTTCAATATCTACAGATGCCCTTCCCAAAATTTGGAAATTCACAGAATTCATTAAGAGCAGGTGTTCATGAATCATGCGATCCTTATGAAACCTGAGGGCGCAGTTCCACAGAGGTAGATTAGTAGAATAGTGGAACAGATTGGACCAATGATGTGATTGTTAGAGTTTGTGCAATATACTAATTGGCCAAACTATTCCACTATTCTACTAATCTGCCTCCATGTCCTCCATGGGACTGCGTTCTGAGGCCCTTGATTTCAGTTGACTCGAATCATCCAAGTTGAACGTTTACCGATTTAATCATGGATATAAGGAAATGTACCACTTTGAGTTTGAGTGATAAAGTTAAAGTGATTCGAGAAGTCGAAAAAGGTATGAAGAAGAAACAAGACATTGCAGCAGCATTCGGGATTCCACCAAATACTTTGTCTACGATTATAAAGAAAGATGAAATTATTTCTGCAGCTGAAAACTCTTCATTTCAACCTGATCGGAAACGAATAAAGCTTTCTTCTTTTCCAAACCTGGAAAAGTGTACTCTGAATTGGATACGACGTGCTCGGGATGAAAACGTTCCTATTTCAGGGCCAATAGTGCGATAGTAAGCTGAACAATTTGCTAGTGACTTGGGACATAAAGAATTCAAAGCAAGTGTTGGGTGGTTAGACAATTTTAAGAACAGAAATGTAAATTTGCACAAAGTTTTAAGTGGTGACAGTGCTTCAGTGTCAAACGTAGTTTGCGAAATGTATCGTTCGGAAGTGTTACCTGGCTTACTGGAAAAATATACGGAGGATGACGTTATTAATTTTGATGAAACTAGCGTTTATTTTAAGTGCTTTCCTGATTGGACGCTGGCATTCAAAAATGATAAATGCCATGGAGGGAGAGAGGGAGAGAGCGAGAGGGGGACGGAGAGGGAGCGAGAGAGGGAGGGAGGGATGGCGAGAGGGGGGGGGGGAAGCACACGCAAGATGATGACAATCCATCGAATCATCCTAGATCTTCCGTACCTCGAATATACCTCCCTCGAGATAAAGGGGGTAGAGGCTTGCTAAGCTTAGAGTGTCTTCATCGCAGAACGGTTCCGGATACAGCGACTCGTACATCAACATGAAGTCGTCAATGCTGCGGCGTTTCTATACCGTGCCGCAGAGGAGCTTGGCCTCCCATTTGATTCCAGCGACACTACACATGGTCTAGCATCACGAACACCTTTAGTGCTCAAAAGTCGTGTACAGGAAGCAGAACATACGCTTCTACTAAGAGAACATGCTGACAAGCCTCTTCATGGTAAATTCTACGGCATTATATGCAGAGAAGAGCTCTCGATGGGTCTGTCCAACATGTTTCTCAAGTCTGCTGGATTAAAATCGGAGACTGAGGGATTTCTTTTTGCCTGTCAAGATGGCGTTACAGACACCTTAATTCACCGCGAGCGCATAATGAATATACCTGTAGGCGATACCAACTGCCGATGTTTAAAGTATGCACGCTATGGGTACAATCTACATATAGAGACACAATGCGGCTCTAAAAGTGTTATATTACCATCTGAGGCACTTCTATGGTGTTGATCTATTGCCCGTCTTGCCATACGCCCAGGGGGAACTCGAGTCCGTTGTGGAGAATGATCAGTGTAAGATCTACTGGAATTTCTCATTCTCCACCACTCTACGTATCAGTGCTACGAAGCCTGATAATGTCCTCCAAGATCTGAAGAACAAGATCATTTACGTGATTGAATTCTCGGCACCAGCCGATGGTAATATCACGGCAAAGGAGGAAGAAAAACGGGCGAAATATCAAGCACTTCTTTTCGAGCTGGGCAGGCTCTTGTAGTTCTCATAATCGGCTGTCTTGGAGGTATGAAAGCTTCATTTATTAGCCAACTCAACAAGATCCCGGCTTGCCAGCGTCAGGCTCATTCCATCGCGAACCGGATGCAAAAGGCTGTTCTTCTGGGATCACTTCATCTGGTGCGTCAACACTGTTCCTCATAACATTCTACAAAGTTTGGTAGCTCTAAAAAAGTATCCAGAGGTGAAACCTTCATCTCCAACTGTCCCGTCTGCCGCGTAAGATCATCCGCGGCTAGAGACCTGACTCCAAGGAACAGTGTTGCCCGATGTTATCTCGCGTAAATTTCCCGCTCTTGCTTACCTTCTAGGACAGAAGGAGCAGAAGCGGCTGACGTACACGTTCCAGTTGCGTCGGGATTGGTTGCTTTAAGGAACCATGATCGTAGGTTCCGGAGCCTACAACTTCTCAAATAATAACAATAATAAGAGCCTCGGTGGCTCAGCTGGTTAGACGCTCGGACTTCAACTTAGAGGTCCGGAGTTCGATCCCTGAGCTGGTACCTCTTGAAATTTTTCTATGTACCTTTATCGAGGTTCTGGTGCTTCGGATCCCACCTTAAGCGGTAGGTCCCATATCATGCACTTGACTGAAACCCAGTCCGTGAATGATGGGGTAAAACCCAGGCTTTGTCCAATATGTCAGGGCACACGCTCTCATCAGATCACTTGATTTCATTATAATAATGCGTCCGTGACTGATAATATATACCGGGACAGCCCCTTGCATACTAATTCAAAAAAATAAAAAAATCCAACTCTAACCAAAAATGCCTTCGACATATTGGGCTGTAACCATCTTAAACCTGAGACATTAATTTTTGATGGTAGCTCTAAGAAAGCATCCAGAGGCGACTGTTGTCGCCTCCAACGCTCGCGGCCGCTGTGTATGGATAACAGAGATAGAATACGAACTCCAAACTACACTATGCTTCTAATTATGTGCCTACAACATCATCGCAGAAGATTTCGGACATCGTATTAAATTGACTTATAACATCCTTATCTCATCAGTCACTTGACTTGGTCCGTGGCCATGATGAAAAACCGGGTTCGCCCGAGAACAAGATTAAATAATAATAAGATGGTAGCTCTAAGAAAGCATCCAGAGGCGACTGTTGTCACCTCCAACGCTCGCAGCCGCTGTGTAAGGATAAGAGCGGTAAAAGACGAACTCCAAACTACACTATGTTCCTAATTTTGTACCTACAACATCATCGCCGAAGATTTCAGACATCGTATTATATTAATGTATAACATCCTCATCTCATCAGTCACTTGACTTAGTCCGTGGCTATGATGAAAAACCGGGTTCACCCGAGAAGATTGAAAAAAATATATATAATAATAAGAGAATGATGATCTACTGGAATGATCTACTGGAATTTCTCATTCGCCACCACTCAACGTATCAGTGCTACGAAACCTGATATTGTCCTCCAAGATCTGAAGAACAAGATCATTTACGTGATTGAATTCTCGGCACCAGCCGATGGTAATATCACGGCAAAGGAGGAAGAAAAACGGGCGAACTATCAAGCACTTCTTTTCGAGCTGAGCAGGCTTTACCAAGGCTACAAGTCCATCTTGTAGTTCTCATAATCGGCTGTCTTTGAGGTATGAAAGCTTCATTTATTAGCCAACTCCACAAGAATCCGGCTTGCCAGCGTCAGGCTCATTCCATCGCGAACCGGATGCAAAAGGCTGTTCTTCTGGGATCACTTCATCTGGTCCGTCAACACTGTTCCTCATAACATTCTACAAAGTTTGGTAGCTCTAAAAAAGTATCCAGAGGTGAAACCTTCATCTCCAACTGTCCCGTCTGCCGCGTAAGATCATCCGCAGCTAGAGACCTGACTCAAAGGAACAGTGTTGCCCGATGTTATCTCGCGTAAATTTCCCGGTCTTGCTTACCTTCTAGGACAGAAGGAGCAGAAGCAGATGACGTACATGTTCCAGTTGCGTCGGGATTGGTTGCTTTAAGGAACGGTTCTGGCTACAGCCTGCTCAGTTCTAAATAGCACAGCTTCTCTTATGCGACTCGTACATCAACATGAAGTCGTCAATGCTGCGGCGTTTCTATACCGTGCCGCAGATAGGGCCGCAGAGGAGCTTGGCCTCCCATTTGATTCCAGCGACACAACACATGGCCTAGCATCACTAACACCTTTGGTGCTCAAAAGTCGTGTACAGGAAGCAGAACATACGCTTCTACTAAGAGAACATGCTTGCAAGCCCCTTCATGGTAAATTCTACGGCAATGTACGTAGAGAAGAGCTCTCGATGGGTCTATCCAACAGGTTTCTCAAGTCTGCTGGATAGAGATCGGAGACTGAGGGATTTCTTTTTGCCTGTCAAGACGGCGTTATAGACACCGTACTTTACCGCGAGTGCATAATGAACGTATCTGTAGGCGATACCAACTGCCGAGCGTGCAAGCAAGAGCCAGAAGCACTTGGACATGTTCTCAGTGGATGCTCAAAATATGCACGCTACGGGCACATAGAGAGACACAATGTGGCTCTACCAGGCAATGGCCCCGGACAAACGCGAGAACATCGATTTAGAAGTGTGAAAGATCTACGGGAATTTCTCGTTCTCCACCGCTCAACGTATCAGTGCTACGAAGCCTGATATTGTCCTCCAAGATCTGAAGACCAAAATCATTTACGTGATTGAATTCTCGGCACCAGCCGATGGTAATATCACGGCAAAGGAGAAAGAAAAACGGGCGAAATATCAAGCACTTTTTTTCGAGCTGAGCAGGCTCTACCAAGCCTTCAAAGTCTATCTTGTAGTTCTCATAATCGGCTGTCTTGCAGGTACGAAAGCTTAATTTCTTAGCCAACTCAACAAGATTCCGGCTTGCCAGCGTCAGGCTCATTCCATCGCGAACCGGGTGCAAAAGGCCGTCAACACTGTTCCTCATAACATTCTACAAAGATTGGCAGCTCTAAAAAAGTGTCCAGAGGTGAAACCTTCACCTCCAACTGTCCCGTCTACCGCGTAAGGTCATCCGCGGCTAGAGACCTGACTCCAAGGAACAGTGTTGCACGATTTTATCTCACGTAAATTTCCTGCTCTTACTTACCTTCTAGGGCAGAAGGAGCAGAAGCGGATGACGTACACGTTCCAGTTGCGTCGGGATTGGTTACTTTAAGGAACCATGATCTTAGCTTCCGGAGCCTACAACTTCTGATAAAAAAAAATAAATAATATATATATATATATATATATATATATATATATTGTTGCAGTAAAGCAGGCGAGCGCAAGCTACGCCGTTGCTGGCCCAGTGTGAGAGAGAGGTATGCCTTTCTCTACTTCCACCCATTTGGACGGAGCTGCGCAGAAGACAGTGCGGCCGGACACTTTTTTACTCTCAACCGAGCGGTCTGCTATACGGACGTGTTTTATATTACATTACCTTCTCTATTATAAAAGTGATAGACGAGTTATCTTCCTTTCGATTAATAAATATCCTTTCGTATAATAACCGTGTGTTTTGTCTTTTATTGAATAAAGCTCTGGATATAGTACATTAGTAACCCTTCAGATTATGGACCCAGAGCTCGCGACCACGGCGCGTTGAAAGAAAGTAATTTTTGTGAATTTTCTTGTGATCAGAAGAGAAGTATTAGACGCGTTAAACAATTAGAGAAGTATAGAAGTGAAAAACGTGTTTATTAATAGAGGTGAAAGTATTTTAGTGACGAGAGTGTTGATTGCTTCAACTGCACGAGAAGGAATGCAGCAAAACGACGCCAACATGGCTGATGCAAGCAGCGACAAAAGCCCGGGTAAGGAAAGGAAATTAAGTCATTTTTCAAGAAAAGTGATTATAATATTGTGTGAGTGAAATGTGTTAAAGTGAAAGTCTTTTAAGTAGATGAGAAATTTTTGAGATGAGAATAGAGTAGCTTAGAAAAGTGTAAAAATTCATAATGTGGCTTAAAAGAAGAGACAAAGGCCAAAATCGAATTTGCGTTAGAGTCAGAACAAAAACGCGTGATTCCGAGAAGCGCGCGCGTGTCCCGCAAACAGCTCAAACACGCTGAGACTTGCTTAGTAGGGTATATCATATAGGGCTGTAGTCAGAAAGAGAGAGAGAGAGATAGCTCGGCGCCGACCGCGTGCTTGGCACGAGGACAGGACAGGCCGGCGCAAAGTACACCCAACTCTCGGTTTTGATTCCAGTGTCGGGGGTGGCCAGCAAGTCTTGG
This sequence comes from Andricus curvator, assembly GCA_932195095.1. Classification (NCBI taxonomy): domain Eukaryota; kingdom Metazoa; phylum Arthropoda; class Insecta; order Hymenoptera; family Cynipidae; genus Andricus; species Andricus curvator. The sequence goes on from CAKNYM010048744.1 coordinate 57,543, forward strand.
AAGAACTAAACCAGTGGGAACTAAAACGCGATTCTGGTGTATAGAAGGAGAGGGAAGACGGAGTAAGGCCGCCGCTGCTGCTCTCGTGTAGTGTATAGTTAGGTAGCTTGGGTATGATAAATAGATAGAGAAGGAGGGAAAGAAAACTCGCAGCGAAATACGCTGTGTAGAAAATTAGTGTAGATTACTATAGGCAATGCGTGCACGCATATATACTATATAGGCTAGCTAGATGTATTATTCTCATAGGTATAGTATAGATGTACATACTGAATGCAAGTCAGATAGAAAGATATAGAAAACGGCACGCTTATGAGCGAGCAGTATAGACGAGCCTGTATATATGGATGTGCTCTGAAAAATTAATCTCGGATGAATGTGTTTAATAAACATGCATGTATAAAAACTAAAATAAATTTACACACACCATTTTTTTTCTTTACTTTGAATAGCTGAGATTAAGTTGCTGCTGACTTTAAGAACCCAGGAGACAATTCTCAATATGGATGAAAAATTCCCAAATGAGAAAATCGAAATTTCGATTAAAGGCGATAACATGTTGTTCCAGCTGGAAACAGGAGAGATATTTGATATCGGTTAGTCGAGATATAGATAGATAAAGATGAGGATTTTTTAAACATTTATTGCAAATTTAAAGCTTTTAAATTTTTATTAACTTTAACGTGAATTAAACTTAAAATTAGTTTAAAAATTAACTGTGCACAGTGAATAAAAGTCAAGTATTTTATTAAACTTGAATTTTTTATATACAAACAAAAACAAAACTTGACTAAAACGCTCGTATATATATATATATATATAGACACTTGACTGGTCTGTGTGCGTAATATTATCCGCCGTGCGCTCTGATATTGCGTATACAGTACAAACTCACATGTGCACCGTGCGTTCCAGTTTCCTACATTCTAAATACATATAAGAACGCATATTTTATCATGGTCAATATTTTTGAGCATGCGCGCAGTTTGCACAAAATATTGAAGTTAGTATGTTCATAAGCTTAATTGAATGAATAATATTTTATGAATGGAAGATCAAGGAGGGTTTTTTCTTATTTTTAAATTCTCAAGATGCTTTCCAGTAGTGTGTAAATCACTATCGTCTTGATTAAAAATATGTAACGAGTGTCTGCAAAGAAATAGTGGGGACATTATTTTAAAAATTCGAAACTTTATTACTAAATTTTAAGTCATCATACTTTATCTTTTATTTTAAATCAAGGTTGATTGCTTTTCCAACAATGAAATTATATCTTGACCATTTAGAATATAACAGTTCGAAAGAAATATATTATCTTATTTATTATTCTTACAATGAAGTATTGCGAAATATTAAAGGAAAGTAAAAGTTAATGTATATTGCTAATGATTCTTTTTCTATTGTGCTCAGCTATCTTTTAAGCTTCTGCTTGACGTGTTACCTGGTTTTGCCTTTTTTGCATTAAAAATTCCTAATTTATATTATTTTTGTTCAACAACTATACAAATAAATATTCCATAATATAATTTATTTATTATCTGATAATATTTACAATAAATTACTTTGAAGTTCGTCCGAAACTACGATAACATTAAATATTTTGTAAAAAATATATAATTCTGTAGTGAAAAGCAGTGGAAACATAACAAACAATAATTACAAGCGAATACATATCTTCGTTGTAATTTTAGTAATAAAAAGCACCAGTCACTTGAAGAAACACATACAAGTATATATTTTATTGTATAAACAAAAATTATATGAATAATTTGATTTAACACTGAAATATTTAGCTCCATAATTTGTTGCAACTTTTTTTTCTTGTAAACAAACTAGTTTTAACAAGTATAGACAGCGTCTCCCCTGGTGGTGAGGAGAAAAATTGCACTCAAGGCGAAAAATTTCAAACCCGGAGGAATACATACTTATTCTATAAGTTCTATAAATATAAAAAATTATGTTATGTAATAATATAAAAAACTTATTATATTATAGATATTGATATTATAATTCGCTAATATAGATACAATATAATATATTATATAATAACATTACTGTTTCTCTCTCTGATTTTACTCAAATAAAATTGAATGGAAATTATATTGGGATGTATCACGAAAAATGTACTTTCAATAAAGTAAGCAAATGAAATTGTGTTCAACGTTTAATTTAATTTTGTTATTAAAAATGGTTTTAAATCTATTTTTTCATCATTAAACTATTATTTTAAATATATTACTTACAAGAAACATTAGAAATACTTTCTCAAACTCTTCTCTAATTCAGTTTCTTAGAAAAGGGTTAACTTATTATAATAATGATAGATTTATTTTCCGGAAAATTGATATGAAAATTATTTTTTATTTTGTATTTTTACTAACATAATGTTAGTTTGCGAGAAACTTTAGGCCTTTCAAATATAAAAACCTCTTTGTTCCAAAAATATATTGAGAGAGTAATTTGATATAAAAAAGTAATCTTTTTTCCATTATTTACCTGCTTTTTGTAATATTTCAAAATATTCTAATTTTTTGAAAAAAAAGTTTCAGACAATAGTTATTCCTTTCAATAAAATGGAACTTTTTTATAGAACAACATTTTTTTGTTGACATTTAACTTTGGATTAAAAGCCAATTTATATACATATTTCAACTTCGATTTTTACGAAATGTAAATGATTTTTGAGGCACAAAATTTTCCTTGCGGGGACGTTTTTTGGCCACCGAAATACAGCAAAATCAGCAAAAAATTCAATCCTATCTTGATGCGCGCGATTTTTACAGCTGCTGTCCCTGGAGTGGACATTTTCGCTGAAAATTTGGGGTGGACATTTTAGCCTTAAATTGGACATAACTTTTGCGTGCACTGCGATATTAACTTTATCCATGGTAAACTTCGTCGGCCCAACATACTGTTTAATTTCCGTGAGCATAGAAAAGTGTGCTTCAAATATTCTTGGAGTAAAGTACGATGAAGGAGTGGGTATTTGTTCGCCAAATTCAAAATTTTCGATATTTGAATGTGTGATACTTCGATAATTTTAGAACCACACCTTTTTCCTTTATATGGTGACTGCTGGCCACCTAAATCTGATAGAAAATCGAAATATTTTTGACCTGGGTAGTTGCGCGCGCTTTCCACAACTACAGGCCTTGGAGCGGACATTTGAATTGTAAAAGCGGTGACACGGGTTTGAGATTTTTTTGCTAAGTTAGAAATAAAAAGCACAATGTGAAATCCATGAAATTTTAGTAGCCTATGGTCCACTGAACTAACATGATTTTTCTCAGAATTTTCAAACATTGCGCAGAAAAGCTGTGAGCATGCAAAGCATTCAATTTGCAACTGGTGACAAATATTACACAGGCATATTTTTGGGATTTTTTCCAACTATTATATGTTCTATCTTTTTAGGAGGGTTTCTGCAATGACTGTATGCTTTCGTTTCTATTTCAGGGAGTCTGTCTGTAAATTTTTATGCAATATAACTTGTATTTTAAGTGTTGGTTTGCGTATAATATCACGGTGACAGAAAAAGAGAGCAAAGGCGAGAAAATGCTTTTGCCTCGTCAAAACCAGTTTACTGCATCTGCTGCGCCAAACAAAAATCAGTCGGCCGATAATTTGAAAACTAAAACAAATGAAGAGATGTAGAAGGGTTAGATGAGATTAGTGGATATGATATGCAAAATAAGTCTCCTTCAGCCCAAGATGACATCTCGGCTTTAAGGACAGAAGTGACAGGTAAAACGTCAACACCAATAATTAAAAAGTCCGAAAAATTAAGTGTCAATCTTGGTCGATATATATACGTAAATAAACAGTTTGGATCAGATACCACATTAAATGATGATTTAAAAAATAAAATAACTAACAGCTCAGTATCGCCATCTAAAAATCCTAATGAAACTATAGACACGAGAGAGGTATTGGACAGCTTATGATATGGCTAATTTTATGAAAAAGATGAGTAACAGGATGGATCAATTGTTCTCTGATCTCAGAAAAGACTTAGAGCAGAAGACGAGTATACTAGATAGGGACCTCAATGTAATACAGGACTATCTGGATGGCAAAGAACAATATCAAGTAAGTAATAACTACAACTCTGAAAATTTAGAGAAATCAGAAATATTAGAATTGATAGACAGGCGCGTATCAGAAAATACGAGAAATAATAGCATCTTAAAATACGAACTCTTAAATCGCGATACTAAAGTCAAAAGAGACTATAAATTACGGAAAGATACAAAATTTGAAAACTTTATGGATCATTCAACTTCTCACTTAAGATCAGTCAATGTACTGCACATAATAGATGCGAGTGGAAATGCCGATTTTGAAGTGAATGATAGAATTTTAAGGAAACAAAGTTTTGCAGTTAGAGACATCCTAGTTAATCATATAGACGAGATTTACCATTCAAAATTTCTAAAAAGAGATGATCCAAATGAGATTTTAAAAATCGTAGCCGAATGAAAGAAAAGTGAACATACGGTAACTCCTGAGTCGATCAGAAAAGAAATTAATACCCTACAGTATAATCCCAATAAAGAGTCCACTTCTAAATTTTGGGATAGGTTGGACGATTTGATTAGAACTCATGATTTATCCAATACTAAAAAGCTTTCGGAAGACGAGGTTAGAGACGCGTTCTATAATGCTATCGTCACGCATTCTTCCAGACTGCAAGACCTAGACTTTATGATTAAAAATTTTACCGGGCGAGGAATTAACTTACAACAGTTAAAATCATATATTATACGGAGTCAGGCTGCTAAAACTCAAGCCGAAGCCAACTATATAGCACCGGAGGAGCCTCCACGCTGCTACCATTGTGATGACTTAGGGCATCTGGACAGAAACTGTCCAAATCCTGGTAGAATGTGCTACAAATGTGGAGAGTTTACAAATCACATAGCTACAGAGTGTCCAAATCCATACACTAGAAGAGATAACAATAGACGAGACTTTTCAATAGATATACGTGGTGGACAAGATTACTCCAAATATAGACGTGGTGGACGCGGAGGTGGATCATCAAACGCTCAAAGGTACAATAATTATAATAAAAATAATAGAAGCGATTTCAATAATAGAGGCGAATTTAGAAATGGTAAAAATAAGGTTGGAAATAGAGGTGGGTCTAAACGAAAAATTTTCTATAATAATTCGAGAGACAAAAAGAGACCTAGATTCAATCATTTCGACAAGAAAAGGCGCTCAGGATTTATTGATTTTAAAAATAAGCGAAAACCTCAAGAGGTAGAACCCTAAATTTAGAAAACGTTTTATGTGCAGAAACCCTCTCTGAAAATCTGCTATCCCTTAGAAAATTTGTAGATAAGGGCCTAGGTATTTATCTAGATAATAAAGTAATAGACATATACGACCCAGCCTCCCACAAAACACTTTGATCAGCTATATATTAAAAACAATTTTGGAAAATTGAATTAGAAATAGGAAAAACTAATGTAGATGAGAAAAATTGCAACAATTTTCCAAATAAAAGCTAAGAATAAACAAGTACTAGAAAAGAAAAGCAGTGAAAATGTTGATAATTTAAATAACTCAAATCTAGAATCCGATAATAATATAGAAGAGATTACATCAATTTCAAGTTTTGATACCACATTAAATGATAGAAAAGTAGTAAATGTAGATGAGAATAAATCAGGTGAGGTTGAAACTGGTGAAATCTCTATTCAAAATTATTATTATTATACCATTAAGCCATTTCCCTTTCGGGGTAGGCATGATTTGCTCGGTTGGAAAAATAGTAGTGGGTGGATGGGTATATAGGTATAGGGTAGATAGGTATATAGGTTTAGATATTTTAGATTGATCTAGAATTCTCGTGTTATTTATTTAAATGACACGTTCGTTCCACAACACTGCTCCGACCCAGGTTGCTGATCAATCTCTCTAGCGATCAGCCCAAGTGCAGACTATCACAAAATTCTTATGTGTGGTTCCCCACTTGGGCCCATTAGTATCCAAGGTCTTTGTTTCAGGCGTCATTCACTCCATTGTCACTCTGTTTACAAACTATTTGTCACCACACTTTTCTGTCCTGGCACACTACTCTAGCTTCTTTCACGTCCATGCATTTTCTCATACAAGCTCTCGTGTTTCTATGGCTTATGTCTTTTCGGATTAATGTCTCATTCACAGATTCTAACCATTTGTGACGTTGCAAAATTTCTGCAACTCACAAATTCGAATTGACAAATTTTTATTTGACATTTAAAGATTTCTCGTAAATTTAGAGATTTAATTTTGTAAGTTCAGAAATCACGGCTGCGGTACGGAAACTCCATGACTAGGGCTAGGTTTAAGATTTATAATTTTAAGGACTTATTCTGTTTGTTTCTTTTATTTTTCTGTAACGATTCGGATTTGTCGAGACATCGAGGGACATCGAGGGACTTCTTTTGACTTCGAGATTCGAATGGGACGCCACTCGACACTCTTAGAACAACTAGATTCCACCGACACACATTTCAAGCCGTTTGAATTCTCCCGCCTTTTCCATCCACTATCGTCTGCCAGACTCAAAGGAGCTGTGGATCCTCATCTGCAAGGATTCATGTTAGGATGCCGGCCAGTTTTGAAGCAACGCTACAAGTTGCGGAAAATCCGGAACGACTCATCTACCTGGCGTAGAACCTTTTTGGAAACTTCACGATGAGAAATTTCTTCATCAATTCCCAACATGACTAGGGAATCTCAATGCGCAATGCCCTCTTCACGTCGGCTGATACCAATTGGTACCGAACCAAATCCTGCTCTGATCAGCCAGGGTAATTTCGGGCTCCAGGAGGTGATCTAATGGGTGAATTGGAGAGTAAGGATGTCGAAATAACAACACTGGATCATTCCTGGCGATGATAGAGGGAAGGAAGGAGGAAAACCGAAAATAGCAGGGTACCGAGCTCCACTTATTCATACGGCCCTGGAATGTAAACCCTGCACCCCGTCTGCGCAGCGGCCTTACCACCAATAGGAACGCCGGAAAGAAGGAGGAGAAGGAACGCCGAGACCGAGTCCCGTACCGTCGCCGCTACGTTCGTTCTTCTCTGCCGACCGCAGCCGCGTCCAGTCGAGAGTATTTTTTTAACGTTTTCTCACGTTCGTTAAGCATCCATAGTCGAGTTTATTTTACCAAGAACATAGTCGAGACACACTCAACAACTCCTCATCACCAAGGAAGTTCACCCACATCGTTCCAGAACTCTACGGGTAAGGCCAACTATTGTTTAATAAGTAAAAGAGACTACGCTCGACGCGTGGCCACAGTGGATCAAATTGATTAACTTCGATAATTTTCATTACTGTTGAGAAAATGGCGTCACACGTGGTCGAGGCGGAGTATCTTTAACTGGGCCTTCCTATTTAGTTTATTAGTGATTTATTGTGATTGGTTTGAAGTGATTATAATACTATTTTTTCGAAATGTCTCCCCAATGGCGAATCCCTTTTGTAACTAAGTGAACTGAGCCCCAGTCGAGTGTTGCCACATGAAGAATGACCCCTAAACTATGACCCCATTGAGCATTTCGGATAATTAACTTATGGTCATGTAAGGAAGCCCCAAGTTGAGTTGTGTCCCTGAACTAAATTTTCTTTAGTCATGAGTGAACCCCTTTTTTTCCTGTGTTAACATAGAATTCTACGTGCAATTTATTTGGAACTGAGCCCCCAGTCAAGTTTTGCCCCGACATGTTAACGACAATAATGTGGATCCCGATTTTCTAGTGTTGAGAAATAACTGATCGAGTTCCTTTCAAGAATCACTCAATCTAGAGTTTCCCTTTGCCCCACCCCCTTCATTATGCGTGAAATTTATAGACTTTGAGCGGCGAGAATTGTGGACGAATTCGAAATATGGTGTTGATAATTTCGAATATAATTGTGTATTTTTCCAAATGTATTGTCGATCTAAGTTAAGATGGTTTATTTTTCGTGAATGATTTTGCCAAATTAATGTAAGAAATTTCCATTGAAGTGTTGTTTGGCAAATTTAAGAAATGTTTAAGGAAATTTGATTAATTTGATTTCGAAAAGTTTATTATTCGTGTGTAATACCTTGTTAAAACCATTTAGATAATTATGCCGTTGTAACCAATTATCCTTTAAGTAAATTTAATGTCAGTGGAGTTAAGCGAGCTAAGCGTGATTTCTTTTTAAATTATAAAATGTGATAATTGAGAGTTATATGAAATTAATTGTTTGGTTTATCGCTGGGTTTCGGAATTCTAGGTTATGTGGGATTTTATGATAGTTTAGAGTTTAGCTAGAGATTCGAATCCGATTGTTACTATTGGAATAAGTTAGGCTATGACTAGTCATGAGTTATTACTAGTTTAGTGATGTTAGGCTACAATCCAATTTGAGGTTAGGTTGTATTCATGACTAGATTTCTGAAATCAGGGTTGTGAATTATATTTAGTTTGGACTTTAATTAAAGAATTCGAGTTTAGATTATTACAAATTTCTGTGAATACTTATTTTGAGCTTTATAAAAGAGAATCAAATTGAGTTTTTATAAAAGTCCGTTTAGCTCGATCTTAAGTTAGAATCTAGGGAGTTTGAGTTTATATAAAAATTGCCTAGCATGGAGTTCCGGGCAGAGAAGCCTAACCACTCAAGGTTAGTTTAGGTCGAGTATTTTACATTTTTTCGGCGATCTACCTCTGGGCATTCTGCCATTTACTTTACCTTTATACATTTGTTTCGCCAGTCGTTCATCTTTCATTCTTTCAACATGTCCGAACCATCTTAACTGATTTCTTTCCCATATGTCAACTAGTGTCTTTCCTGTACCACATTCTTTGAGGATTATCTCGTTTCGGACTTTGTCCATCAGTGTTTTCCCGCATATTGTGCGCAGAGGTTTCATGCCACTCGCGCTAATTTTACTCCTGTCCTTTTCTTGTCATTTATGCGCCTATCTAACTCCCCATCTATTTTTCCGTCGCTAGTGAATAGGCTACCCAGATATACGTACTTGTCAACTTGTTCTAATCTGTCATCATTTAGGACAATGTTGCACATTGTTTTCTCACTTTTTCCCTCAAACACCATGATTTTTGTTTTATTTACGTTAATTTTGAGGCCCATATTCTTCATGCTTGTATGAAGTTTATTCAACATTCTTTGCAAGACCTCGATTGATTCTGCCATAACAATCTTGTCATCTGCGAAAGCTAACCCACGTACCTTCACTGTTTCGAGATCTACACTTTCTTCGTCGAAGAGGGCCATTCTTAAACACTTATCCATAAATATGATAAATAGCCATGAGGACATAACGCATCCTTGTTTCACGCCTTGCATAATATCGAACCAGTCACTCAGTTTCCCATTTACCCTTACTCTCGCTTTACTACCTGTATATATTGTTTTTATTGCTTGTATGAGCCATCCATTGACTCCGTACTCTTTAAAGACTTCCCAAAGTTTACTTCTATTTACCTTGGCAAAAGCTTTTTCTAGGTCAACAAATGCACAGAAAACTTTCTTTCGTACTCTTAAGCTTTTTTCTGTGATCTGTCTTAAACTAAATATCTGATCTGTACATGATCTTCCTGGCATAAATCCACTTTGGACTTCCCACATCTTTTCTTCTGTAATTTTCATTACCCTACGAATGGGTATTTTTGAGTATATTTTACTTACGGTACTTAGTAAGCTGATACCTCTGTAATTACTGCAGTACATTATATATATTAGTATATTTTACTTACGGTACTTAGTAAGCTGATACCTCTGTAATTACTGCAGTTGCTTTTATCTCCCTTTCTTTTGCATATTGATACGATAATCGCTTTTCTCCAATCATCTGGGACTATTTAAGCATTTCAGCGCTAATACTGTCTACACCAGCAGCCTTACCATTTTTAAGCTCTTAATTATATCTCTAACTTCAGTGACACAGACTTTTTCAATTGGGTTTTCTAATGCATTATTTTCTATGTCGCAGTTCTGTTGCCCTATATCTTCACCTCCTAATAATTCTTTAAAAAAGTCTTTTAAAGCGTCTACTATCCCGTCTGTATCATATAGCATTTCACCTTTGCTGTTTCTCATGCTGACAAACTCTGTACTTTTACTGTCCTTCATCTCTTTAAATAATACTTTCATGGTTCCTTCAAAGTCGTTTTGTAATTTCTTCTCTTCTTCTGTTCTGATTTTATCTTTACTTTCCTTGCCTACTCGTTTAACTTTCCTCTTTTTGTGTCTGTAATCATTTTCAAGTCTATTTCTCTCCTCATCGCTAAGACCTGTGATCTTTAACGTTCTCTCTTACGCTTCTTTCTTTTCTTGTCGGGCTGCCTTAATTTCATCATTCCACCATGCATCACCAGATAGATTTTCTTCCTACAACCGCCGTACCACATACTTCAATCGCAGTTTTAACAATGATATCCCGTAACAAAGTCCACGCGCCCTCTATATCTTTATTGCTTCTAAGCGCCTCCCAAGTTGCCTTATCTATGCGTTCGTTTATCTTATTCAGAAAATCTACTCCAACTTACGGTTTCTGTAAATGTTCAATCTTAATTCGCGTTTGTTTCTTTTTTTTGTTCTCTTTCTTCTCCATCCCCGCCCTAAGTTTATTTTGGAGACTAAAGGTAATGATCAGTATTGCATTCGGAACCCCTCATGACTCTTGTATCTTTAACTAGTTCTCTTAGTCTTTCATCCGCAATAATGAAGTCAATTATACTGCGGTTATTTCCTTTACACCAGGTGTACGTGTGGATCATTTTATGTGAAAACCAATAATTTACGCTATGATGAATAATCTTCTGATTCCTACCTTCATTCTAGCCCACAACAATCTGGGAGATAAAAAATAATGATCTTTGAGATGCTGTCTTGCTTTTTCATTCATAATTAAACCGACCCCTTGACTACCATGTGATTCACTACCTACTCCTGACCAGATTTTTAAACTGCCTTTCAGCACCCCATTTTCTATGTTTCTAGATTCGTAACCCTTTTTCTTCGTCTCAGGTACACATAAAATATCTAGTTTCCTTACGTGCATAGTTTCTCGTAGTTCTCTTCTCTTAAGATCATTCACTCCTCTAGCATTCCAAACACCCAGTCTCCATTCATCGCCTGAAACTCGAACTTTACGTTTACCGTGTGTATACATTTCGTCAATTAAAGTTTCCGTCAAGAGCTTGAAAATTCTCTCAAATTAGGAAATATCTCAATACACTTGAAAACTTTTGAAATACCGTGAAATGTCTCATAAAGTATCATAAAATACCGCGAAAATGTCATGGAATTCTATATTTTTGAAATTTCAGATTCAAAACGTCCCAAAATTTCTTTAAAATAACTTGAAATTCCCTCAAATAATTGAATTCAATTGAAATAAAAAGTCAGATTTTCCACTAAATTAATCCCATTAAAAAAAATGTTAATTAGTCCCTGGAACCCGTCAAAAAGCCGTAAAATGCCAGGATTTTTATAAGAAAAAAAATTTTGAAATTATTTTTAAACTATTCAAATCAATTGAGAATTCCTTCGAATACCCCAAAATAATTTCAAATCACTATAAATGAATATCTTGAAATACCTGAAAACAAAATTTTGAAATTCTATGAAGCAACTCTATTTTCCTGAATAAATTTGTTGAAATTTGATAAAGAATTATGTATACATATATCAAGCTTTTTTTTGCTTGAAATATTGGAATTAAAATAATTGAATTGAAAATAATAGGTTTTAGTGAAAAATATATAAACATATCAAGCCATACGCCATGCGCACGTCGTTACCAACTGTCGCAACGAGAAAACGAAAAATGCGAAACGGCAAAATTCCTCGAATAGTTGGCAACAACGTGTATATGATATAAAATACGCATACATATAGTACATTCGAACCTCGACATTTACGAATCTGATTGTGGACATTCCCAAATGTGTGGCGTGTTCTCAAACCAATTTCCTATGAGTTTGACCAAAGAATTAGAGTGTGCTCTCATGTCTCCATTTTTCTGCATAGTTTCTATAACCTCACTTTTTGCAAAATTAGCCGATTTTCACATTTAAGACAAACAAAAAATACATCTTATCCAGATTAACGTGGCCCCATTACAGTAAAAAATCGAGTTACAAATTAGGTGAAAATTATTGTTAGTTCCTCTAAAGGATGCAGATTAATGCAGTCCTGTTTTAATAAATTAAGTCTAAATGAGTCAATTATGCTACATTAATGTTTAAAAATATGCAGGCATATTAAATAATTAATGTATTTATGCTATTAGGTATTTAGTGTGACGCCACACCTTGCTGGTAAAATCAACTCACAACAGAGAAATATCTTTTTCTGGTGAAACGAATAATGTACTTTTTGTGCCGAACATATATTACTGCCCATACTGACTGAGTTGCAAAAGAGGGGATTGAAATAAAAGACGTAGAATTATTTTAACAAAGATGTAGAAAAATATTAACGTGAATAACATAGAAAAGTGGGTCTTGAAAAAATAGATAGACTACCTTTGATTTAAAAGATACATAAAAAGATTGACATGAATAAATAATTATTGACTGCTGGAATAAAAAAGAGAGAATTCCACAAAATACGTGGAGGATTATATTTAAAAAAAAAACAGAAACAGATGGACATGAATAGACGGAGTATAAATGTTCTGAACTGGAGAACAATAAGTGATTAATAAAGATAGACGGAGATTACACAGACAAAGGGATAGAAAAAGATACACATAAATTGACCATGTTGCACAATAGGGAATTTAGGAAAGACATAATTAAAAAGAGGTACTTGATAAAATAGGCACACTATGTCCATTCAGAAAAATACAGAAAATGGTTTTACAGTTTTTTAAAATTGCAATTCTTTAAAAAATATTTATTGGTGTATCTAGAGTCCTCTTGATTTTGTCCAGATTTTAGGATAATATTCTGCACGAGATAATTTTATTTGAATATACCTCAGTATTTAACTTTTATTTTATGCGCCCATGAAAACATATAAAAAAATTGTTTGACACTTGGACGAATTTCCGAATAAAAAAAAAACTAAAAGTATGAACACAGATATTAGTGAGACAAAAGATCTGTTCATACAACGTTTTTCGAGCCGACGCTTCAATATAGAGAACATAGGAGAATAAAAAAGAGATATTATACACAGTCTAGGCTATATAAACATTAAAAAAGGCAGGCGAGAATATTACATTGAGACAGAAAAATAAAAAATAAAAATATGAACCTAGATAGGCTCAGCTAGAATGAGTGGACAGAGAAAGATATTTTTTTACAAGGCGTAATTTTCATATTCCTGAGGTAGCTTGGAATATTTTAGCACATTTTTTGGGTATACAAAAGTCCCACGTGAGATACATATTTCAAAAATTGCAATATCTCATGTGAAACTTTTGAATATCCCTAAAACTTTCCAAAAACATCCCATGGACATTTGAATTTTCTTCTTGATGTGGCATCCTGCAGATATCCCCACGATGTTTCTAGGCCTAGGATATCTCGGGATATAAATGAGATATATTGAGATATAAATATAAGTTATTTCGGGATATCATGTTGCTATGAGGTATTACATTGACAAACAAGTAGAAAAATATTGCCATGGACAAACGAAGGATAGTCTGCGTTGGAAAAGAAGGGATAGTGAATAATTGATTTCTATTTTTTTTTTAATATTCAGATTAATGATATAAAAGAGAACTGGAAGGGTTATGTCGCGCACGGAGCGCTTGCTTACTTGCTCTAGTGTTTCTGAAAAGGCAACAATGTTATTATTGGGACCTGTTTACGATTCCAACTTAGCTAACGAACAATAATTGTTCTTCAAGAACGAATCGATAATTAATATAAATTATTTGATTGACAAAAAATCCTCAGGAACATAGTACATTGTACTCAATTTTTTAACTTTTAGAAGAAAAGTATGGTTTTCATGATTTTCAAAAGGACAGCAATGCATTTTGCATATCAAGTATTCCAGGTAGCAGACGATAAATCATTGTTTTCTGATCAGGAAGTGATTGCGCAATAGCCTAATACGAAAACAGCACGCGAATATATTTTGCACCATACACTTAAACCTTAAACTTCCCCCCACTCCTTGAGCTGATTATGCATGACGTTCGGCCTGTACATCAAAATGTATAGAACCTTTTTTGTTGCAAACTCTATTTCTAATATTTTCCGCCTTTTCCACACATCCACAGCTTTTATTTCTATTTTCTACGCAAACATAATTTCTTTCACATCTTAATTCCAAGAAATTCTTTCTGAAAATTTTCTTGATGTTTAACCAATAATTTTCATTGGTTATAGGAAGAACATAGTTTCAAAAACACATAAAAAAACTTGTTCAACAATAAGAAAATTCAGAATGAATTTTGTGAAAGTAGTATTTGAAAGCAAGTAACTATTATTTATCAGATAAAATAGAAATACACGCTTCAGAAGATTGAAAAAGGTAGAAATGCATTGGCTGAATTTTTTAACCTTTAAAAAGCAAAAAAAAAAAAAAAATGCAGTGCACTTTTTGAACCTCACACAGCACACACGCGCGGGGTTTGTTTATGTATACGGTGACTTAAGCGCCGCCCAGAGAATGGAAGCGGGAACGAAACGATAGCGCACTATTCGTAAAACCCATCGTTGTGGTCGCGATGCGATAAAAACAGAACTTTGACGCTTGCTGTCATACACTAGGTCGAAAACTTTTGAAATTACCCTCGAATAATAAAAAGTTTTCATTTTATTTCATTAAAACATAATTGTAAAAAATGTGACGCTTGCAAATGTACTGAAAAAATCAATACGGCGTATCTAATTGACATCCGAAGAAATTAGGTTTAGCGACTATTATATTTAAGCATGTTAAATAGTATAATACGATTAAAGTTATGAACTTACTTCCACTGAATATTGTTTTTGCTTTTCTTCTCTAAGATCCCTATACCCTCCAACACATTTGTGATGTCATATATACGACGCTTTTGAACTTCCAGTTTCTCAGATGCGATATTCAAGTCAACCACGCCGTCCTGACTACTCTCAACTAGATTTATGAACTTTTTGGTAAGTAAACTCAACGACGTGTCATACCGCGTCCTTTCGACAGTCTTACCTACAAATAGAAATACAGAATTACTTCTTGTAGAAACTATTATAAGGGCAAAGGAATAAATAATATACTAAGTATCAAGTTTTCAACCAAGTGGGAAAATGTAATAGATTATAATTCGGTTTATTGATTTGTATGGGTCACTCAAGGGCCGAGAATACCCTCAATCGTTGACTTCTCAGAAACTGCATAGTACCAGGAAACTGTATCATCTTTCAAAAATAGGGTAACATGGGCAAGGCCTGTTTGAATCAATGCCATCTCAAGAGACACCCATAATATTGGATGCGTTTGATGCCCTGGAAGACAGTCCCCAATCCGACTCTTGTTAGTACTTATAATCGCCTGGGCTCAGTTGTATTTTGAGATAGTCTTTGAACACCAGTTACCGAGTCGTGCTAACCCGTCTCTAGTTCAGTACATATGTTACAGGCAAAGTCCGATGTGCCGTCACACCGCAGTCTGCCTGGTCCCTCCGCGATCTGACTGAGCGGTGTCAGGCAAAGTCCGAAGTAGCACTTTCACTTCGGACTCTGCCTGGTCAAATCGCGAAGTGTCCGACAGGCTCAGGCGAAGACCGGAGGAAAAATAAAACCTTTGGGGTTTACTTTTCCCGCTGCACAGTGGGCTGGCTCGTGAATTTACAATTCAAAATAGTCTACAGGTCGCAATTGTGAACCAATTTGAAAGTTTTTTTTTTCTAGAAATGATCAGCATTAAATTTTTAAGAAAACTTATGGAGTATACTTATCAATTTTGGTTTTGATATAATTATTTATTCAATGCAAGTTTTTTTCTCTAAAAAAATATTTGAAAAACTCGATATGTATCATATTTAACGTAGATGTACTTAGAAAACATAAATAATTCATTTTAAATATTTTTATTGTTCTTTAGTGTACATAATTTCCGAATTCAAGCCTTTTCAGGAAAAGCCGATTATTTAAAGCGAATTTACAGACTATATATTCCATACAAGTCATCAGTCTATTATTTGTAATAATCAGATTATTAATAACAATAATTGTTTATTGTATTCGGAATACTTCCAGCATTAGATCAAGAACTTCTATTCAAAAATTTTCCAAACTACCACGACCACGTCAAGAACTAGATTAAACTATTGCTGTTTTGAGGATAACTATGTAGGTGCGTCAGTACCTAAATAAAAGATCGGTGGGAGGGAGTGGGAAGATAAATTTTCCATTAGATACGAAACGAACACGACATTAAAAGGAAATTTTGTTTTGAAGTGCAATTGCTAAGAATTAGTTTTTAAAAATGATATTCGGTGTCTAAAAACTCTCAATAATTAAAATCATTGTTGTTATAAACCACTTTAAAACCAGATATTCAATTTGCCTATTTTAATCAAAGACAGATTTTTTATTTGCCATACTAAATCTTAGTAGCATCGTCTAAACAGTGATGAATAAATTACTATATTGAAACCAAAATAGATAAATATACTAGACAAGTTTTCTTGAAAATTTAATGCTGATCATTTCTAAAAAAAAAACTTTCAAATTCGTTCACAATTGCGACCTGCAGACTATTTTGAATTGTAAATTCCCGAGCCAGCCCACTGTGCAGCGGGAAAAGTAAACCCCAAAGGTTTTATTTTTACTCCGGACTTTGCCTGAGCCTGTCGGACACTTCGCGATTTGACCAGGCAGAGTCCGAAGTGAAAATGCTACTTCGGACTTTGCCTGACATCGCTCACTCAAATCGCGGAGGGACCAGGCAGACTGCGGTGTGACGGCACATCGGACTTTGCCTCTAACACATACAACGCTGGGGCCAACTGTGGGTAACATCAGGTCCGTTTCCAACCTCCGTTGGGCTTTGCAATCTTGAAATCTCCAACATGTCACTTATAGCTGTACATCTTGAAGTTTCTTCCACAATTGATACCGACTGGGGAATCCGGCCACTTTCATATCTCCAAGGGTTTCTGCTGAATATGGCCACAATAGTTAATAAGCAGTCGCGGATAATTGACCAGGGATAGTCTCGAAGGAATTAACCCTCAAGCGAAGGCGTAACAACCGTATTGAAAGCTGAATGGCACCTGGGTGAGGTGTCTCAAACGTTGACTCTGAGATACCGGGCGACCTCTCAAGAGTATGCAGCTCCAAGAGCACCGATGATCAGGGCGACTAGCTTAACAGAATATTCCGGGTATAGCCGTCGTACTCCCTTATAAGGTTTTTATACCTCTCTTTTCATTCTCCTTAGCTGTAATGTTCTTATCGGCTGGTGTAAAAAATTCAATAACGAACATGGTTCGTTTCTGGAAGTCAAGGAGAACTATGTAAGGCCTCGAGTGCGCGATAGAAACAAGTGTCGAGAATATGAAGTTCCAGTATATACGGCACTTCTCATTTTCGACAACTGATTCTATTTCCCTAGGATCGTTTGGCGGAGTGGTGCGAAGGCTTATGCCGTAAGAGTGACAGAGATGGTAATAAAGCACTCATAGTGCCGCATTGTGCTTCTGGATGTACGTCGTTCCCACAAGAGTTGGACAACTAGATAGTACCTATGTGTCCTAGGTGCTCGGGGTGTGCACGACACGCTCTGCAGCTATCATCGGGTATGTTTTGGCTTAAAATGTGGCGACGGTATGCTAAAGTTGAAATGAAACCTTCTTGACACGCCAAAATGAAACCCTTCGTGCCCGACTTAAATCAGATGACCTGAGGAAAGCAAACGTTAGCTCATACGACGTCGACTGTTCCTTGACATTTCTGTGCATCCTCTTGTCGAGGAGCTGTTCACGGAAGTTTTTCTCCTGCGCTTTCTTGATCCGGGCCTTCAGAAGTGAGTACTCGAGACGTATAATTTTTGATGCATTTTGCTCACCCCTGATATCCAAGCCAAGGCCAAGTGTTTCAGCAGCCTACACCGCAGCTTTGTACAGAAACGCTCCTTTCCCCACTTTTTCGTGTTTCCTGACCATTTTAAGAAGAGGGTCTCGTCCATTTGCGACAATATGTGCTGTACCCAGAATAATCCTGTTGTGAAAACATTCAAGATGAAGTATTCCGCGACCACATTGACGGCGTGAGATGTAAAGTTGCGGAACAGACGACTTAAGGTGCATGCTTTTGTTCATGTGCATAACTTTTCGTGATCCCATATCTTGTGATCTGAGCTCGTCCTTCGTCCACGGAACCACTCCAAATGAATTGAGTACTACCGGGACGGCAAGCTTGTTCGTTGCAGATACTTTGTTCAGAGGGAATTCTGAATCGATGCTGCGTCCTGAATACGGCTTTGTCCCACGCCCAGGTATATATAGGTCTCTCCAGCGCCAAGGTGCCGTATAGCGCTTCTATCGACGAGACTTAGGCGCATTTTCTAACCCAAACTCCATTCCAAACTCTTGAGTGTACTCTTTGACAATCTTTAGAGCTAGTTTTAGTTGCTCTTTATTTTTAGCATAGATCTTGAGATCATCCATGTAAAATACATGAGTGACATTATGGTTTCGTTTTCCAGTTTTTCCGCAAAAGCATCATTGGGAACGGCGAAGTGCGAGACATAGTGGCAGGAGCGTGAGGCAAAAGAGGAGTGGGCTCATGGTTTAGCCCTGAAAGACACCTCTCTGAAAGGTGACGTTGTTAGTTGTTAAATGATGTTTTCCAGATGAGACAGGAAATCTGGTTTTCCACAGCGACATCAAACCCTCTATGCACCTCACGATGTGTGGATGAACCTTAAAGCTTTGCAACAGACAGATGATAAGTCTATGGGAGGTTGAATCGAAAGCTTTCCGGTAGTCAATCCAGGCCATGGATATGTAGCGTTGGTAGGATGCTGCGTCTTTGCAGACACATCTATCGATGAGTGTGTTTTCCCGACATCCTGCTAAGCCTTTCTTTGAGCCACGTTGTTCATACATCTCGCGCAACACAGGTCCGATTGTCTGAACAATCCTATCCTTTCGAATAGCTATGAAGATCTTACACAGCATGTTCAGACAAGTTATTGGCCTGTAATTCGTAGGGTCAGTTAAGTTGCCCGTCTTCGGCAGGAGCAATGTGCGTTCTTCTACTAGCAAATCCGGAACAGGGTCCTGCGACTTTAGATACGAGGTGAAAATTCGGGCCACATGCTGGTGGGTTGAAGAAAACTTGTTTCACCAGAAGGTCTTTCTACCATCTGGTCCCGGAGCGGATTAGTTTTTCATGCCTTTTAATACTCTTTTCATCTCCTCGGTAATGATAGGTGAGCATTCCTCCTCAAGTGTTAAGAGGGCACACAGCTGGACTTCATAGACTTTTTTTCAAAAATGCCTATGCCTCCCCTGGTTTGGATGGGTGGTCGACAGTAACTGAAGGGTATTGAAAGAGTCGAGATGGTTCAGAAGAAAACTGTTGATTTTCTCTGACCCACCTTTCTCGCGGCTCTAGTATTCTCCTAGGGTCAAAAGTACCCGTATTCTGTCAACAATATGCTGCCTGATGGTCAGCAGCTTTGACTTGTGGAGTGTGTGATGACGGATCCGCAGTTCATGGGCGAACTGTCGGATCCTTGCAGTGAAATTCCTGCCAGATTTTGCGTAGTCAATCACACACTGATAGCGAAACACGTATTGTCTTGCCCAGCTTATCCTGGTGCTGAGTTGATGCATACGTCTTTTGGTCTTATGATCAGCCGTTGGTTTTGTTTGATGGTTTTCATCCGCCAACATATCGATATGGGCACTATGCCATACTCGGAAACTATTAGTGATATCAAATTCTCCTTTGCGCAGGAATTTAGTGCTAATTAAGTGCTCAGGATTTGTGCTATGCACAAAATCCGGGCACTTTTTTTTTTTACCAAAAACGTGTAGTAATGCTAGCCTCAGGTGACTCTGGTATGCAAACTCGGAAACTATTAGAGGTATTAAATTCTCCTTCGTGCAGGAATTTAGTGTTTATTTAGTGCTAATTTATTCCGCAAAAATTAAATTTTGTGCCCGGAAATTTTGGTCAAAAACATGTAGTAATGCTGGCTTCAGGTGACTCTGGTATGTGAAACTTGGAAACTATTAGTGGTATCAAATTCTTCTTGATGCAGGAATTTAGTGTTTATTTAGTGCTAATTCATGCCGAGAAAATT
>CAKNYM010048744.1:77811-98454 GCA_932195095.1 Andricus curvator
TCAAAAACATGTAGTGCCAGCTTCAGCTGAAGACACAACTCCGGTATGCGAAACTCGGAAACTATTAGTGATATAAAATTCTCCTTTGCGCAGGAATTTAGTGCTTATTTTGTGCTCTGGATTTGTGCTATGCACAAAATCCGGGCACTTTTTTCACCAAAAACGTTTAGTAATGCTGGCTTCAGGTGACTGGTATGTAAAACACTGAAACTGTTAGTGCTTTAAAATTCTCAAAAACAAAAACTAAATTTTGTGCCCGGTAATTTTCGTCAAAAACATGTAATGCTGGCTTCAAGTGACTCTGGTATGTGAAACTTGAAAACTATTAGTGGTATCGAATTCTCCTTTGCGCAGGAATATAGTGCTAATTAAGTCCTAATTTGTGCATAAATCTTTTAATATTACAGATCAAACCATTAAGATCTGTAATTTGGTGATTGCGTCCGGGACTTCTTGCCCCAGCTTGTATCGTTTTTCCATCAATTTAATGTTGTGATTTTTAATCTAATTTTTCGGGAATAAAACGCAAACTACGTGTCTTATCAAAAAATGATTTCAAGCAAATTTGTAGATGTTATTTAGGCGAACAATTTAGCATCAAACATTTTGATTATAGCTTCTGTCGTTATTCAGAAAATTAAAATGTTTTATTCCATTATTCACAATTAAAACAAACAAGAATGGACTGAAGAAAATTTATAGACCTTTTTAAAATGAACAATTTTGCTTCTCATAATTTTTTTCGTACCTCGTATAGTTTAGCTGGAAAATGGAATTGTATATTTCTTAAAATAAATTTTCGGCGGATAAAACCGAAACAGTGGGTCAAAATTGACTTCTTAATGAACTGGTCCTTTCCTTTTCCACTTAGGTCTTAAAAAAGTATGTTAAAGCGCAATTCAATCAAATTATTCCTTCGAAAGTAATAGTGCTTAATCCAAAATGTGAAAATGTATGATGAAGGGCAATATCCATGAAAACTGGTGGAGTCCATGTCAATTGATCACGGAAATTTTCGTGTCGGGATGGGATTTGACTGTAATTCAGGACATATGATTGTTTGGTGGTAAAAAAAAAATCCCACCAAATATTTTTCGAAAATTTTGTGAAAAAAAATACAATTGAGAAACGCGTTTTCTAAAAAATGCCACTTTTGTATTTTTTCTTCAAAGGAAGGTACACGTGTGGTCTATGAGTCCTGACACTATTAGAGTGGGTCTGCCACAGGTTTTCCAGAAAAAATTCAAAAGTCAGGTCTTCTATGGCGCGGCGCGGCTCAGTAGGACACAATTATTTTCATCATGTTTACATTTTTTTATAAATAAAAATTAATAAAATTCTGCATACATCGTTGACAACTGATTCTTTAAAAAAGGTTTCTAATACTTTTTTATTTCATAAACAAAATGACAATAACCAAAATTTTTAACTTTTGAAAAATACCGTTCGTTATAAAATATTCAGATTCATTCAAAACGATCTAGAATCGTTGACACAACAGTTTATAAATGTTTTTCTGTAGAACTGTAGAAGTATAAACATTTGTTGAATTTCTTATAAACAAATAAGTGGATAAAAATAATTTCGTGGGGCTTAGCAATGGCCGACTAACCTGAAGCCAGCATTACTACATGTTTTTGGCCAAAATTACCGGGCACAAAACTTAATTTTTGCGGCATAAATTAGCACTAAATAAGCACTAAATTCCTGCATGAAGGAGAATTTATTACCTCTAATAGTTTCCGAGTTTTACATACCAGAGTCACCTGAAGCTAGCATTACTACATGTTTTTGACCAAAATTTCCGGGCACAAAATTTAATTTTTGCGGCATAAATTAGCAGTAAATAAGCACTAAATTCCTGCATGAAGGAGAATTTAATACCTCTAATAGTTTCCAAGTTTCACATACCAGAGTCACCTGAAGCCAGCATTACTACATGTTTTCGACCGAAATTTCCGGGCACAAAATTTAATTTTTACGGCATAAATTAGCACTAAATTCCTACACGAAGGAGAATTTAATACCTCTAATAGTTTCCAAATTTCACATACCAGAGTCACCTGAAGCCAGCATTACTACATGTTTTTGACCAAAATTTCAGGACAAAAAATTTAGTTTTTGCGGTATATATTAGCACTTAATAAGCACTAGATTCCTCGGCAAATTAGAATTTAATACTACTAATAGTTTCCGAGTTTTACATACCAGAGTCACCTGAAGCCAGCATTACTACATGTTATTGACCAAAATTTCCGGGCACAAAATTTACTTTTTCCGGCACAAATTAGCACTAAATTCCTGCACGAAGGAGAATTTAATACCACTAATAGTTTCCAAGTTTCACATACCAGAGTCACCTGAAGCCAGCATTACTACATGTTTTTGACCAAAATTTCCGGGCACAAAATTTAATTTTTGCGGCATAAATCAGCACTAAATAAGCACTAAATTCCTGCATGAAGGAGAATTTAATACCACTAATAGTTTTCGAGTTTTACATACCAGTGTCACCTGAGGCTAGCATTACTACACGTTTTTGGTAAAAAAAAAAGTGCCCGGATTTTGTGCACAGCACAAATCCAGAGCACTTAATTAGCACTAAATTCCTGCGCAAAGGAGAATTTGATATCACTAATAGTTTCCGAGTTTCGCATACCGGAGTTGTGGCTTCAGCTGAAGCTGGCACTACTACATGTTTTTGACCAAAATTACCGGGCACGAAATTTTTTTTCTGCAGCATAAATTAGCACTAAATTATAGCAAAGTGCCCATATCGATATGACAATGTGGTAATTCCAGCTTCCGGGACCTGATAGTTCAGAGGTCGGACTCTTCGGAAAAATCTCCACGAAGCTCGTCATCCAGTTCAGCCAGATCATTGAGCTTGAGAGAAACCTGAACGTTGATATCTTTCCTCATCCTAAAGCATCGCTCTGCCTCTATTGGATACCTGCCCGCAGTTGGTCTCAGTGTTGCCTCTCTTTCTCTGTTTCCGGTTAGTTCTGGCTGCGGTTAAGTAGGCGCTCCGCTTATATAGCCCCTTTTTCGGAGTTCCTCGGCACCGTTTTGCAGAGGTTGATGCGAAAAATGCGAGAGCTCTGGGTGTTTCTCGCACCACAGATCATGTAGTCGATCCGTCCACTCAAAAGTATTGAGATTTTGCCGGTTCATCGCATTGAGCCTGTCTTGATTGGCTTCACCAAATCTAGGGTAGTCGGCGTTGCTGTCCTACCCATTGTCGGCAGCCCTGCGCATTTGACTGTTTTGAACCGTACTTACTACAAATATGTTTCGCATGCAAGGATAAGGCTGCATACTCTGACAGTTCGCCCGGTATCTCAGAGTTACCGTTTAAAACACCTCATCGAGGTGCCGTTCAGCTTTCGCTCGTTTGTTAGGCCTTCGCTTGGGTGTTAATTCCTTCGGGACCATCCCTGGACAATTGTCCGCGACTGCTTATTAATTATTATAACCATATTCAGCAGAAACCCTTGGTACAGGGACCCTCAATCCGCAACCCGTGGACGCGTCCGGTGGCTTTGTCATGGGCCTTTCGGTTCGATTCCAAAGGAACCGAAACCGAAAGAAAATATATAAGTTTTGGTTCTGTTATAGGAACATAATCGAGGGTGAAAAGTAGAGTCGGATGTTTTCATTTCAAAGTTCATAGTTGAAAACCAATTTTATATAATTGAAATCTCTCTTCCAAGAAGTGATACTTGAATCTTACGCAATTTATCTGTAGTTTACCTGACTGTACCTTAAATAAATAGAAATTGTGTGCTGTATGCTAGGCATTTCACTATCCATCTTGTTCTTTTCCTGTTCCCTTCCATTTTTTAAGTGTATCAACCCAAAAAATCGATCGGACTCAAACTTGGGCAAAGTGAAGTCCCATTTGATGGTATTTTACGGGGGGTAATATTATCATGTGAACCAATATTTACCAATGGGTAGGAGGTGAAATTTTAGAATTTTGTGCCGACATCCTCTATTTTGGATACATATTTGAAGGGTGGCAGTACAGAAGTAGATAACCAACATTTTAACAAAAATGTGTTTATTGCATGAAAAAATCTTTAAGAATCCAATGCACAGTGTATTAAAAAGATTTGATTGAAATCTCATTTTTTAACATAATAATTAAAATTATAAATCTTGACTTAAAGTTTCGTTCAAATTTACTAAAAGTTTTAACGAAGTAATAATTTTTCGCTCCTTCATTGATATTTCTTGAAATTATTATCTTTTATTAAAAAAAAAAATTTCTTCTTTTTATAGACGTTTCAGCCAAAAATTGCCTTCCACAGTGCGATATCGTCACACTTAATCTTGATTTTCTCAGAATAGAGTAAATTGTTGGGATTAAACCTTTTTTATGCTCATTCAGCATCCCCATATCTCCGTGGTATTTTACGTGAATAAACGCATTTATTTAGAGTTTAACAATTTAAATTGGATGCAATTACGTTCCTGTGTGTCCTTTAGTTACGGTGGGACTCTCCACAATCCACAGGTGCACCCTGAGCCAGATCAACTGGCTATTTTCAAAATCTACCGGTTTTCTTCGACGGGAAACTGAAAAAAAGGACAATGTTAAAAATCGGTCGATTTCTGCCCCAATCCGGAACGTTTTCTAACTATTGGAAATTGCTCTAATAGGCTTGTATTTGATGGAACTGCATGTTTCAAACCGGCTTACTCCGGGGAAATTGCTACACCTTGCCATACATGCATAAAATCATATAAACCTCGTTCAACCGCTGAAAGTGGATTCGTGGAAATCGATCGATTTTCCCCCGCTCCGGAACATTTTCTAGCTATTGGAAATTGCTCTAATAGGCTTGTATTCGATGGAAATACATGTTTCAAACCGGCTCACTCCGGGGAAATTGCTACAGTTTGCCATATATGCGTAAAGTCTGAATATATACCATTACAGTATGTTATGTATAAGTATAACATTCCATTGCATCATATATAAGTATCTACCATTATAGTTGCTTATACAATTGAGACCCCATCGCGAAAATAATCCTTTTGTGTGTAGTCAATAACAATAAAATAATAATAGTCAATAACAAAGTTAAAAAGGTGAATCTAAGTAAATATCCTACTACTTCAATTGCCTTCAGCGGTTAAACAAGGTTTATATGATTCTACGCATGTATGGCAAGCTGTAGCGATTTTCACGGTGTAAGCCGGTTTAAAATATGCATTTCCATCAAATACAAGCCTATTAGAGCAATTTCCAATTGCTCGAAAACGTTCCGGAGCGGGGAAAAATCGATCGATTTCCACGAATCCACTTTCAGCGGTTGAACAAGGTTTATATGATTTTACGCATGTATGGTAAGCTGTAGCAATTTCCCCGGAGTAAGCCGGTTTGAAACATGCATTTCCATCAAATACAAGCCTATTAGAACAATTTCCAATAGATAGAAAACGTTCCGGATTGGGGCAGAAATCGACCGATTTTTAACATTGTCCTTTATGACCCCTTGAAAGAAAATCTTAGATGGAATGTTTTGATTCGTAAACCTGAACCTCGAGAGCCCCATTTTTTTCTGCTGTGCAAAAAGCAACTCTTTGAGGCAATTCGCCTCAGGTAAAGTATGGGGATCCTTCTTGACAGTTCTGTGTCAAAGCTGAGTAGATCTGACCTGTTGGCCTGCGATCGCCAGTAGATACAGAATTTACCTTTGCAGACCCCTGAGTTGGGGTGTCGGCAATACCCATACATTAGGAATTCTAGAGAATTACACAATATAATTTTGAGATTCAGTTCCGTAATGACGGATTATAATAAACCATCTAAGTGCCAAGGCATTGCGCTCTAAAGAGAAAAAGCGACAAAATGATTACAAAACCAATAGTGTTTTTTATTTACTTTTGGTAGGTGTGTGTCCACTTAATGAATTTGAACCAGTGCGCCTGCGTTTTCCTCGTGGAGTTTTGAATGCAGACTGACTAGGGCCCGTAGTACCCATCTCCAAATTTAGTCTTCTTTTTACTGCCTGTACCGACATCTGCAAATGGTTTAAAAAATCTATGAGTATTAATTATTAAATAAAACTTATAGTTTCTATGAATAATTGACAAGTGAATAGGTAAAGATTTTGTATGTTCTGGTAAAATGATGAAACAATCTGTATTTTGCAAGTTTTTAGGGTATTGCAAGAACGAAAGGATAGGTCTTTGAAAATAATATGTTGTGTGACACGTGTGCGAAATAGGTGATTCAAGAGATCTTAATCTGCCCTAGATCTGATTTACACACGGCTCGATGTGCGCGAACAAGTTCTGCCATAATGTGTGAGAATCGGGCACATCGAGTATGCTACGCAGGTACGAGAAATTGAACTTCACACGCAGTTGTTTCAAAAAAACATTTAATGCTACTTTCAGTAATTACAATTTTATTATATAAAAGAAGGGCTTCACTAACCACCGCAGGGTTGCGCAAGGAGCAGGCGCTATTCTAGGGAGTGATACCTGCTCATGCGGTATAACTACTATATCGCTACAACAAAGCATGATGACTGCCTTCTGCGTCCTTCCCCCAAGTGACTCATCCTGTTGTTGGCAAGCATCAGGACCATCATTTTAATAGAATACTTCGGATACACTTGTCGCGACTTAATTATTAGATCTCTGTTTCGCACATCTGTTCTTTCATACCGAAGAAGCAAAATGTCATTCTGGACATTTATGATACATTTTTTCATGACGTTAAATTTGGTCAATAAAACTTTTTCCGAAAATCATCAGTTGAAGAATGTTTGTCATGATACCATGAACAAAAATATAATTTGGTAAAAATGAGTTTCATTCAGGGGCGCATACAACTAGGCGCGTGTCATCAGATTTTGACCATTTGTAACTATATCTGTGACTTTTTTTCAAATTGAAGTGTCACAAATAATCCTTTGGCGGATTTAAGTTTCAAGAATAATCGTTCCAGACTTCAAAGTATCTATTTATAATAATGCTTAGATCATATTATGCGTTATACAAATAATTTATTTCACCTTTAAAACCTAAATTATATCGAAGGTACAAATTACAGTTCTAAATATTATGTTATATTAAACAAATGTATTTCTAGTATTATTTGTATATTTTAAAAATAATTAGCCAAACTGAAGTAATTAAAAAATCAAGAAGGAGAAAGAGGAGATTTTTGCAAATATGTATTTTTGTAAATCATTAAATTAAGTAATAAATAAAAATAAATAAAACAGTTTGTTAACATTTTTTAAATTACTATTAAGTATTTTTGAAATACTTTGTTTTTACGGAATGTTTCGTTTTATAGCAGAAACAATAGCACCAATTTGAGTAATTTTACGTCTTATTCTGTTACATAAATTATGCGTCTACTAATACATAAATAATCTAACCAAATTTGCTTTCCAGCTTATTAAAATACTTTTAAAAATGGTTAATATTCTATTATTATTTATTAATTTTAGAATTTATAATTTTAAATATATTTGCAAACATTACTGATTTATCCTTACGTCCTAACTTTTAATTATTTCAGTTGTACTAATTATTTTGTAAATATACAAACAAATATGTTAATTACAACATATATTATTTAAAAATGTGAATATATTTGTACCATACATATAATTCATGCTTTAAAGGTGGCAGACCTGATTTGTATAACTGATATGATGATGAAAGTATTATAAATAATTATTTTTGAAGTCTAGAACCATTATTCTTTAAACACAACTACACTAAGCGTTTATTTATTGTATGCTTAGAAGACTTTGGTAAGAAAACAGTTCACAGCCACAAAAATACAAAATGCGGGCAAGTCAACCCCCTGGTTTCTTTTTGGTTTAATTTATTTTCTCGAGAAAAAAACTGTTTCTTCCTTGAGGGCTCTCTAAGTAAAAATCCTGAGCTTCACTTCATTTTTAATCTATCAAAAAAATGCTTCAGACCAATTGAAACGTCATTAAAAAAGTTATTGTAAACATTGAGGGTAAATTTTTGCTTACTCTGCATGTAAGTTATTACATAAGACGATACAAAATTTTTTGTTGTAAACTGGAATGGGACTAGGTATTTCCCGTAGACTTTTAGTCATTAAACCCGAATTCAAAAGCGAAATATTTTAAGCAGTTCAAGTTTTTGAGAAAAATTACGATAATTGCCATTTTTTCGAAAAAATGTAGAGCGAGTACCTGATGTTCTAGAGACTTCTAGTAGTCCCTTCATTAAAGCATAAAACTGCACATATGTGACCGTCCGCGAAGAAAGGGACCTAACACCCGAAAAATTGGTTTTTACTTTTTTACACCAATCCATAACTTTTGAGTTGCTCTTTCATTTGCAAAAATCAGAAATTTCGAATTGACCAAATGACAAAGTTCCATTTCGGAGAAACGCAATGAAAACTTGCTAACTCATGGAGGCCAAATTAGAAGGAGATAAAGGTTTAGGGCGCTGATCTCCACAATACAATTTATATGGAATTTTGAAGCTTCGAGAGTTCGACATGCGAGTTAGCACCTTTTCATTTGGTCTTTTCAAGATGGAAACTTGTCATTTGGATACGTCGTTTTTTTAAGTCAACAACTTTTTTGTTATTAAGCAAAAAACACAGGCATGATAAGCAAACTTGAAGAAGGAACGAGAGGCCTAAGAAAATAAGCCCGGCGACAACCAGCATACTTCCATTCCAGCTTATGATCAAATTTTGTTGTGGTCCTGTGTTATTCAGATGCACAAAATCGAAGGTTTCAGTCCGATAAAATATGAAATGAAATGTGTTAATTTTTTTAATAAAACGATAACTCTACATTGAAATCAACAGACACAAAGAATTTTAGATGCTGCCGAGCTCAATATAAATCAATTTAGGGCCGGTTCCACCAACCTCGATTAAAAAGTTAATCCTCCGTTAAACCTAGTTACGCGTTCCACCACTTTTTAGCGGCCGGTTAACTCGCGTTAACCACAGTTAAATCTAACCGGTCAAAATTGATCGGTTAAGGCGACTTAATCGTCCTCTAACTTAAAAACTGCAGTGTCGTTGTGAAATATGGAGTTTTTGGAAGAAGTTCTGAGATCGTCTGATGACGAAGTCGAAGATGTTTTTGAGTTTATATGTGATATATTAATCTATCACGAAAAAAACATACACCAACATTCACTTTTTTTAGGTTAGTGTAGACACGAGCGTGGCGTGAACCTTACCTGGATTTGGCGCGCACGGACATATTGCTTTGCTTTCCACTCGACCGACGGGTAACCAATCACACGAATGATTTAAAGTAAAATAGGAGTTACTTCGAAACGACTATCTGGTTAGCTAACCGCGCCCACGGAAAATGTGGTGGAACGCACAACAGGATAATCCAAGCTTAACTATGGCGTTAACTTTAACCCGCCGTCAATTAACCACTGATTTAACCGAGTTTGGTGGAACCGGCCCTTAATGTTCTATACTTTTACTCCAATTCTTAAAAGGCCAACTTTGTATTTTGGAGGCCGCTCAAGTTACCGGCTTCTGAGAGTTATTTTACTATACTTGAACTCCCCTTTGTGAGAATGATAAACATTTTAAAAGTAAATATTACCAAATTACCTCGGTACGAGGAGGAGGTTGCGTAGGTCTTCTTGTTATTTGATAACAAGGTGTCTGCCCATACTGGTGGTCCTGCAAGTGAGGACTCGGTGTTTCTTCTGTGACCTTCTGGGACTGATCTTCCAAGGATCCATCGTCAATGAATTCTGTTTTCACTGCAAATTGAAAACAGGGTTTAATAGAATTTAATCAAATTTAAAAGACGTAAATAAATTAAAAATAACATGAGCTTAGAAGTTAGTCAGGACCATACGAGCTTAATTCCTTTTGGAAAGAGCCTTCCACAAAGTGGACAGAGTAAAACTTTGGGAAGTTCTGAAAGAGTATAGAGTCAATGGACAGCTTCTAAAAGCAATAAAAACAGTATATGAAGTCAAGTTTTTTTTTAATTTAGTCAAATTTGGCGAATGAAATAAGTTATGAGCATTATTGCGATATTTTTTTAATTACAAAAATTATTTGAATAATTCAATATAACTTTCCAGCGTCCAGTCGAAATCGATCGACAAAGACTGATGGATGCAGAAGGCTGTCATCCTTGAGTCGCTTCGTGTCCTCAAGACACACGAAGGTTTCGCCTGCCTGTCGTTGTGATTTCATCGTGCCCTGTGACCACCCATCTCACGGTTGTGAGACGTGGCCGTAAGTGTGATTTGCCGCGGTTGTACTGGGAGCCGGTGTCATTTTTAGATGGCAGTTGCTCTCAGTGCGACCCTGCGGTGGTTGTTTAATCATTTTCTTAATTATATATATATACAGGGTGTTTTTTTTAACTTGAGACATAGAAATATCTCAAAAAATACGCATCCTATGAAAAAAATATCAGTTATAAAAACTTTTTATTTTCGAGGGGGAAAAGCGACTTTGAAAAAATTTACCCCACCCCACCCTCCAGGAGGCAGGAGTGGGGGTAACTTTGTAATTTCAAATGGGAACCCCATTTTTTTTATCACAGATTCAGATTCTCCTTTATGAAATACGTAAGTTTTATTCGAAAAAATTTTTTCGATTCGCAATTTTTCTTCTTCGATTTTTCGATTCCCCACCCCCCCTTCTGGGGGGGGGGTAAATTTTTCAAATTCTTTTTTCCCCCTCGAAAATAAAAAGTTTTTATCAGAGATATTTTTTCATAGGATGCGTATTTTTTGAGATATTTCGATGTCTCAAGTTTAAAAAACACCCTGTGTGTATATATATATATATATATATATTTATATATATAAATATATAAAGGGTTAAACAACCACCGCAGGGTCCCACTGGGAGTAACTGCCATCTAAAAATGACACCGGTTCCCAGTGAGGGTGTCTAGTGATCAGGCAATTTGAAATTCCCGGGTTTTTCCCCGGTCAATTTTTCCCCCCCGACCAATTTTTAGATGTCTTTTTGTGAATTTTCCAATTTTGAGCGATCATGTGTGGATATCTTTCACAACTGTGAAACTGGAAATCAACAATATCGATTTAAGATAACTTCTCCAATAACATAAATTCTTAACGTATTTTCAGACTAGATGGAGTTTGCATTTTTTAATTAAAATGTTTCTTTTCTGAAAAAAGATCTTTCTCCTTCGCTCCGCTGGAAATCGAACCACAGATCTTCCGATTGCTGGTCGGGTGCTCTTACCACTAAGCTACTACTACTAAGTTTTAATATAAGTTAAATTAGAAGAAATTTAGGAATTCTGAATTATCTTTGGTCAAAGCTCCTTCGGCTTTAACAATGATTGATGAAAAATTTGTAGCTCTTTTTTGGGTGAACAACTTTTGTCTATTTTTTTGTGTGGCTTGTGTCGTTTGTCGTGAGGATAAATTGTTCGAATTTCCGAGTACTACGAATAGCCGTACATAGAATGTTCAAACTTGAAAAAATGGTCTGAAAATTTTGAAAAATGCATGCTCTAACTTTTTGAATTTTTATCCAAATTAGCTGGCTAACGAACTTGTCCTTTTCTTTCAGGTCTTAAAAAAGTGTGCCAAAGCTCAATCCAATCTGATAATTTTTTCGAAAGTTACCGCGCCTACAGACAGGCAGACACACTAAATATCGTTTTTTTTTTTGTACTCAGGGGGTCTCGAAACGTGGAGATTTGATGAAAACCGACTAAGTCAAATTTCATATAAAACTAATACCTTCTCATTAGGACGAGAATGTAAATTTGGGATTTTTCGTTTATTTTGTAATGTCATTTTTCACAATTAAAACAAAAACCACGCGTCAAATAAAAAATTATTCATAACAAATTTGTAGATCTTTTTTGAGTGCACAATTTTTGTGAAATCATTTTTTTTTGTATCTTGCACAGTTTGACCGCAAAATGGAATTTTTGTTGATTTTTCATTATTTTTTGTGGAGTCAAAATTAGAATTTTCGATTTTTCAAGAAAAATCAAAAAGTTATGATAATCTTGTAGGGCTTTCAAAAAGCAACGTTTTTCTTTTCTTGACTTTTTTTCATACTGTGCGTTGTTTGGCTAAAAATTTTCATTTATAGTATAATTTCGCTTGTCATAACTCTGATAATTCTTTCTCTATCGAAAAAAGTCGTAGGGATAAATCGTTCGACTTTGCGAGTACTATAAATGTCCGTAAATAGAATTTTCAACTCTTGAAAAAATAATGGTTTCAAAAATATTGAAAATGCTCTAACTTTTTGAATTTGTATCCAAAATAGCTGGCTAACGAACTTGTCCTTTTCTTTTAGGCCTTAATGAGTGTGCCAAAGCTCAATTCAGTCTGATCATTTTTTCGAAAGTTATCGTGCCTAAAGGCTACAGACAGACTAAAGACTACAGACAGATTGCAGACTACAGACAGGTTACAGACTACAGACAGATTTAATTTAATTCAGGAAAAATCGTTTTTTTTCTGAGTTTTTTTTTTTATTTAGGGGGTCTCAATACGTGGTGATTTGATGAAAACCGACTAAGTCAACTTTTACATGAAACCAATTCCTTCTGATTAGGATGAGAATGTAAAAAATTACATAAATCGGTACATAGGATAAGCATAGGAAGGAACCTTGCGACTGTAGATAAAGTGGAAATGGAGTAAAAAGAAGATAAAGTAGAAAAAAGTCGATTTTTCTATCAAATACCAAAAATTTCCGGGTGTTTCCCGGTTTTTTCACGGTCTAATAAAATTCCCGGTTTCCCAGCCCGCTAGACACCCTGCCAGCAGAACCGCGGTATATCACACCTATGGCCACGCCTCACGGCCGTGAGATGGGTTTTCAAGGTCGCTGGACACCCTGTGACATCGTCCTGGCAGCCTGCTACACCTTTTTTCGAGCCACGTTGATCGTACATCTCTCTCCACACAGGCTCAATTCTTCGAACAATCCTGTCGTTTAGGACAGCTGTAAAGATCTTATACAGCGTGTTCAAGCAAGCTGTTGGCCTGTAATTCTCTGGGTTGGACAAGTTGCTTTTTTTCGGCAGGAGTATAGTGCTTCCTAACACCAGCCTCTACGGAACGGGCGTCTCCGACTTTAAATATGAGGTGAATATGTGGGCCAGATGTTGGTGTGTAGAAGTAACCTTCTTCCACCAGAAGTTCTTGATACTATCTGGTCCTGCACCGGAAAAGTTGTTCGTGCCCTTGAGTTGTTGTCGCAAAACTCCTTTTATAGGATGATATTATTAGTATTTTCGTTCATCTCCAGTACTTTCGGGATCTTGCATACCTCTCCCCAAAAAGTCTCTACCTCTTTGGGCTTGGGTGGATTTTTGACAGAAACAGGGAGATCGCTGAAGAAGCACGACGGGTCAGCGAGAACCTCTTGATTCTCCCGGACCCATCTCTCCCTCTTCTGTATTCTCCTCCTTGCGTCAGATAACAGCCGTATTTTATCAACAATATGCTGCTTGATTGTCAGCAGCTTTGACTTGTTTAGTGTGTGATTCAAGATCCTTAGTTCTTGGGCGAACTTTCGTACCCTTTCCGTGAACAGTCTACCAGATGTTTCTTCTTGTTCAGTTGATGCAAGCGTCCTCTGGTATTTTGATCCATCGTCGGTTTTAGCCTTCGATTTGAATCAACCAAAGCTCTCCAGCACCATAAACTAAACAATTGATGGTCCAGAGGTCGGACTCTTCCGAGATATACTCACGAAGGGAGGTATGCATTTTAGCCAGGTCTTGGGGCTTAGGAGGAATCTGGATATTAATGTTCCTTCTTGTCCTGAAATCGCGCTGGTCGATATACAGGGCCGGTTCTGGACCAAAAAGTAAGACGGACGCTGGATACTGATTTGGACCACTTTTGAGATCCAGAGTCCATCTTGTAATACGTGAGTAAATAGGCAAGAGCGTTTCTAATCCAAGATTTCTAAATTACCGACATCGAGAAGATTCTAAAGCTGCAGTGTCCGTGCTAAGCTCCTAGAACGTTCTCGGAGGCCCCTGATGACGTCATAGAATAATATTGCGCAATTGTGAGAGTCGAATTTATGTAAACAGCTTCAAGGTTATTTAGTATCTCAATTAAGCATTTCGCGTAAATACATCAAGATTATATTTGGCTTTGTCCTAGCATTTTCTACTGCGTCATATAGTCATGGGAAAAAACAAGGATAATTTATTGCTTCCTTATAGATAAACATTCAATTTAAATTGCCTGTCATTATTTATATAATGCGTAAAACATGCAGGCGTTCAGGTAAAATTTGATATGGAGAAGTATGCTTGACATCCTGTTTTGTCTATTCAGTTGACTTATTGCTTCATTTAAGATAGTACATTCAATGAAAGAGGCTTGTCTGCGCTGTCATTTGTTATACCCACTCCCCTATATTGTTTTTTGACATCTCGATGTATATGTAGGTTATGTTCGTTTGTGTTTTTATTTTGTTGGGTGTATATCACGTTCTTTAATTGTTATTGAAATAAAAACGAGAAGGAAAATGGCATGGAAAATACGAAAAGGATCTAGAAACTTCCAACGCGTGACACTACAAAACCCGTCATAGAACTTAACCTAATCATTTTACAAAAACATTTCATTAGACTTTTTTACTCCATTTTTAATGCAAAGTAATTTACATGTAACATAAATTAAAAATGTGGACAAAAAAAATTTTCAAATTAAAAATTTCAATTTGTTTAAAAAGCCCTCTAACGATTATTTTAGTTTTGTGCTTAAATTATCTGTATAAAATCACAGACATGTATTCCGCAAAGTACTATTGAGTAACTAGACTTTTATGTTGAACTTGGTCGAGACTCACCGTGAGACGCGATGAAAAGATATATACATTGTAATATTAAAAATAAAGGACAGAAAAGAAAATTTGGTGTTTTTTATTTAATGTAACCTAAAAATCATATTTTTGTGTAAATTTTCTTTTTAAATAAAATCATCTGCTTTTAATTGAAAAAGTTGTAAAGTTCAATGCAGTGCATTTTATTAAACTGCTATAGCTATCTCATGTAACCCGATCAGTTGAACGTACTCTCTCAATGTGGAGGACAGTGTTTCTTAGACTCATAATGGCAAGGATGTTCATTGACCTGTTGATCTGCAAAATAAAGAAAAGAAATAAAATAGACGAAAAACCTAAACTGTTATTGTAGGGGTCTTCAGCGAGGGGAAATTTGGGCATTTTTACTCCCCAGCCACATGTTTTGTTTCCATCGCTACGCCTCCCCACTCAGCACGGAAAACTTCCGTCTTACTCTTACAGCTGAGGGAGAAGGCGTAGTGGTGAAAACGAGGCATGTGACTCGAGAGTAAAAATACCCAAATTTCCTCTCGCTGAAGTGGCCTGTGTTATTGTATTCCATGCCACCTAAAAGAGGATCGTTTCCTGCGATTAGAGTGACGACATTTTTCAAGTTAAATTCAAATAACAAGTTAATTATTACACTGGTCAACAAAATGTGACCTATGTGCTCATTGAATGTGATATCTCATTTCCGGAGTACTTTTTTGTGCTGAATCCGAATCTGGCCTCCATCTCTCTCTAGCACGTCAGGTTTTCGAGATTTTTTAAATCAAAATTGTTTTTGAAAAATCACAAATCAATGCATTTTTTAATGCCGAATTCAGCGGTGGGCTTGTTTTTTCGATATCATGTACGATTACCGAGATAATCTATAAAAACTGAGAAAAAACGCGAAAAAGAGTGGTTTTACAAAAAACTGCATATCTTGCTGAAAATTTTTTTTTCTAGTTTTTCTGGTGTCATTCTCTTAGTTTTTTAATACCAACGAAATTTAACAAAATTAAGGGTTCAGGCTATCACCGTTCAAAAGATACATGGCAGAGAAGTTGTCTCTTTCTACAGAGTTGCCAGTTTGACGGCTTACACGTACTTTAAGCGAATCATTGTACTCTGTCTAGTATTTTATTGCATCACAATCTTCAATATATGCAAATTTCACATTATTCACACAGTTTTTCATTTTCTTAGTGTTAACAGTATTCAAAGCCTCGGATTCTTGAGCAGGTTTTAAGCACGCAGGCGTCACACGGGCGCTGCACAGTGGGCCAGGAGACCGGTAAAAGTGGCAAAAATTCGATTTTACTTTGAATTTGTCTGAAACTTGGTACAAGTAGGTTTCCGGGGTCGCTGATTTCGAATTCGACGTCAAAAATTACAAATTCAAAATGGCGGATCCAATATGGCGACCTAAATTGCATAATTTTATATATTTGTCTGAGACTTGATATAAGGGGTTTTTGGGCTGGCTGATCTCGAATTTGGCGTAAAAAACTACAAAAAAATGGCGGATCCAATATGGTGACCAAGATTTCATATATTTGTCCGAAACTTGGTATAATACCAAATTATCCGCCATATTGGATCAGCCATTTTGAATTTGTAATTTTTGACATTTTTTTCACATTCGAGATTCAGTATTCCGCGACGATCTTGACGGCGTGAGATATAAAGTCGCGGAACAGAAGACCTAAGGTGCATGCTTTTGTTCATGTGCATAACCTTTCGGGTCCAGATATCGAGGGATCTGAGCTCGTCCTTCGTCCATGGAACCACTCCAAATGAATAGAGTACTACTGGAACGGCAAGCATGTTCGTCGCAGATACTTTGTTCCTCGCCGACAGTTCGGAAGACCATATCCGTCGGATGAGACGTTTGTGTCTGCATCGGAGAGTATCCTTTATAGATGTCACGACCTAAATGCGGCTCTGTGGCACGCCCAGGTATGTATAGGTCTCTCCAGCGCCAAGGTGTTGTATAGCGCTTCTGTCGACGAGCTCAGGGTCTTCGGGGATGCCATTAAGTTTTCCTTTCTTCAAATAAACCTTGGCGCATTTCTCTAACCCGAACTCCATTCCAATCTCTTGAGTGTACTCATTGACAATGTCTAGAGCTAGATGTAGTTTCTCTTTATTTTTAGCATAGATCATCCATGATTATCCATGTAAAATACATGAGTGACCTTATGCTTTCTATTTCCGGGTTTGCCGCAGAGGTACCCTTCAGAATGGCGAAGTGCGAGAAATAGTGGCAATAATGTGAGGAAAAAGAGGAGAGGGCTCATGGTGTCGCCCTGAAACACACCTCTCTGAAAGGTGACACTGTAGTGATCACACGATGTTTTCCAGATGAGATAGTCAATCTGGTTTTCCAAAGCGGCATTAATCTCTTTATGCACCTCACGATGTGTGGATGAACATTTAAGCTTTCCAACAGACAGATGACAAGTCTATGGGAGGTTGAATCGAAAGCTTTCCGGTAATCAATCCAGGCCATCGATAGGAAACGCTGATACGATGCTGCATCTTTATAGACACATCTATCGATGAGCAGGTTCTCCCGACATCCTGCTACGCCTTTCTTTGAGCCGCGTTTGTTCGTATATCTCTCGCCACACAGGTTTAATTGTCCGAACAATCCTATAATTTAGGATAGCTGTGAAGGTCTTATACAGTGTGTTCAGACAAGTTATTGGCCTGTAATTCTTAGGGTCAGCTAATATAGGCTCTTCCGACTTTAGATATGACGTGAAAATTCGGGCCAGATGTTGGTGGGTTGAAGGAAACTTCTTCCACCAGAAAGTCTTGATACCATCTGGTCCTGGAGCGGAATAGTTCCTCGATAGTAATAGGCGGGCATTCCTCCTCAGGTGTTATGAGGGCATTGCACAGCTCCTTGAAGCTATTTATATTCTTTGACTTTTCTTTCAGTGGATGCTGGACTTCGTAGACTTCTCTCCAAAATGCCTCGATCTCCTCTGGTGTAGGCGGGTGGACGACAGTAACTGGAGGGTCTTGGAAGAGTCGAGATTCGTCTTTTGATCTTATGATCAACTTGGTTTTGTTTTACGGTTTGCATCTGCCAAAGCTCTCGCTGCATTATACACACTACAATTGATAGTCCAGAGGTCGAATTGTTCGGAAAAATCTCCACGAAGCTCGTCGTCATCCAGTTCAGCCAGATCTTTGGGCTTGAGAGAAACCTGAATGTTGATGTTTCTTCGGGTCCTGAAGCATCGCTCTTGCTCTATTGGGATCTGAAATCATGACGTCACAGCGTCACGTGATAGGCAATAAGGAGGCAACAACCGGGTCACTTTACCTCTAATACATACGATGCGAAGGGTTTTTAATATATTTTGCAATTATTTCGAAGAACTGCGAGTCAGTATCTGCAAAAATGGTTAGAGTAGACATTTTAAGAAAGGACAAAAAAGTTGTGCACGTTGTACATGTTATAAATTTAGAAAAAATATAAATTATAAGTTGATGAAATCGTCATCCAGTGTATTGTTTTCGTGAAAAATGGTTTGTTTTTATTATTTTTGGAGAGGGTTGAACATGGCTAGGTAGTCGTACTTTTGCAACTGAATTTAAAATATATTATGAAGGAATATGAATGATGTTTTTTGTGAAAATTTCAGACCCTCTCATAACGTACAAAAGAAGTGGCTTCCATCTAGTTTCTACGATAAATACATTGGACGCATATTCTTGAAAAGCGGACAATTTTCTATTTGTAAGTGCATTTTAGTACACTTTTCACATAAAAATACCGTAATTAAGTAGAAAATGAGATTTTACTTAAAATAATATAAATGAGTGATATACGGAACATAACGTAATTCGTAATTTTAGGTTATGTGTTCTATAATAACGACGATAATAATTCATCATTTGTATATAAATTGGGTATAATGACTTATTTTAAGTTGCTCCTCACATGTGCTATTATATTAAAGTAAAAGAAAATAGTAGCATCCAGTTAGAAAATCATTATTTTTAAAGATATGATGATATGTCTAATGAAGAAAAGAAGGAAAAAACGCTTTTTTCAACTTTATGAGACCCAAATACATGAATCCTAACTTGTCGTCTGGTGCTACTTAAATTTCTTATTAATTATATTGCTTTAAACTGAACGAAATATTAATATAATAATAATTTTTATTATAAAATTCAAATGGATCATGTAGTAAAACCTATAATACGACGAATACGGCCCCGCTATTTTGGTACTACATTTGGCCACCAGTTGGCGTATCGTTGTATTTCAGATCCCAATTGTATGCCTGCTCGCGGTTGGTCTTAGTGTCGCCTCTCTTTCTCTGCTGCCGGCTTGTTCTGACTACGGTTTTTTTTTTCGTTTTCAAAATATATTTATTGTTCATAATTTGTACAGAGATTGATACAGGAGTAGAATCTTATATGTTTTGTACTTTATCTTCAGATACCTAGTTCCCGATTGGAACTTTACCCCTTATTAGTTTTATAATTATATCTTCGTTCAAGATTATATGTTTATTATTTGAATATATCATCATTAATTTTTATTATTCTTATTATTCTAAGTAAAAAATTTTTATCAAAAACTTATACATTTTAGACTGACTACGGTTGAGTAGGCGCTCCGCTTATATACCCCTTTTCCGGAGTTCCTCGGCACGGTTTCGCAGACGTTTATGCGAAAAATACAAGAGCTCTGGGTGTTTCTCGCACCACAGAGTATGCAGTCCCGACACATGTAACCTTTTCGTTCAGGGGCCATACTGGTATCATAGCAGTCCAGCAGGTCCTCCCTGAGTCGATCCGTCCAGTTAAAAGTAATGAGATTCTGCTGGTCAATCGCATTGACTCCGTCTTGATTGGCTCCCCCAACTCTAGGATAGTCAGCATTGTTGTCCGGCCCATTGTCGGGAGCCCTGCGCGTTCGATTGTTTTGAACCGCACTTACTACAACTATGTTTGGTGTTATCATTGCTGTTCCCACGAGCAGCTAGGGAAAAGGGTTCGTCCATCCTTGTAGAGCTCCGCATGCAATGATGAGGCTGCATACTCTGAGAGGTGGCCCGTATCCCAGAGTCACCGTTTGAGACACCTCACCCAGGAGCCATTCAGCTTTCGGCACGGTTGTTACGCCTCCGCTTAGGGGTTATTCCTTCGAGACCATCCCTGGACAATTGTCCACTTACTTATGTATATATGTATACATAAGTTATCGTCACTGATATATGTATAACTGATATATAAGTTGTCAGCACTGACTGATGCTGAGACTTAGAATTAATTAAAATAATAATTACCTTGTTACTTGAATTCAACTTAAAAAATATCATCACTCTAATCGGAGGAAAGGATACTTTTTCAGGTGGCATGTAATACAATAATAGTTTCGGTTTTTAGTCTATTTTCTTTCTTTTCTTTATTTTTCAAATGAATAGGTCAATGAACATTCTTGCCGTTATGAGTTTAAGAAACACTGTCCGCCACATTGAGAGATTACGTTCGACTGATCGGGTTACATGAGATAGCTGTAGCAGTTTAATAAAATGCACTGCATTGAACTTTACAACTTTTTCAATTAAAAGCACATGATTTTATTTAAAAAGCAAATTTATTCAAAAATATTATTTTTGGGTTACATTAAATAAAAAATTGTCTTTTCTGTTCTTTATTTTCAATAACTTATATTTACAATGTACGTATCTTACAATCTAAAAATGTGTTCAACTCTCATTCCTCTGCTTACATATTACTCGTATCACTCACACATGCACAAACCACGCTTTTATCTCCTCACTCGCCCTCTCATA
>CAKNYM010048744.1:108454-119016 GCA_932195095.1 Andricus curvator
AGTGGTTTTGTAACGTACTGTGAAGGGAGCGGAGGCCCTCAAACCCGCAAAAGGGAGAGAATAAATACATACATACATACATACTTCTTTCTTTCAAGTCTTTATGATACTTGTACTAAAATATAATCTATTTTGAATAATAATTTTTTCCCTTATATTTCTTTGATTTCTTAAAATGGTTATCTTACAGCACAGGTGTTTCTAAAAGACGTTGCGAAGAAGTTGATTCAGAAAAGTGATGCAAAATTTGTCTTTCATTGATCGGAAAGGGCAAACGTCATGAGTGCAATAATTCGACTCGTGTCTCAAATGTGGTCTGCAATTAAAACAAATGATTTTCTTGGAATTATGGCAACCGACATAAATTAGCAAACATTCTGACGGGAATCATGTCTTCTAGTAGCGCGTATCCTTGCACGTGGTGCAATGTTTCAAAAGATGACCTTCAAGAGCTTGGAACAATGAGACGCAAGCAAAATATGTTGATTGGCGTAATGCAGGAGCACGGGAAGAATGTGCGAAAGAATACATGAATTGCATTCATCCGCCGATTTTTGACTCTGGTTCATCAGAAACATCTGTTCTTGAAGTGATTCCACCTCTTGAACTCCATTTTATGTTAGGAGTAGTTAATGGCTTGTTCAATCGAATTTGAATAGAATGCGAATCAACAGCGCTGAATTGGGCAAAATTGTATAACCTTGAATGCGACGTGACGCTGGAGGATCGAATTTCAACGGTAATTCAAAGTTAGCTACATGAATTTAGAGATTCCCGTTACACCGAAAGTTCAAGCCCTATTTTATCATGTTCAAGAATTTTGTGAATACAGTAAGTCAGGCTTAGGTGTAGACAGTGAACAGGCAATGGAATCAGTGCACTTTGATTTCAAAGAAGTGTGGAAAAAGAACGAAATGCATGTCTATCATTCAGAGTATGAAAAGCACCTGTTACGATCTGCCTGTGAATTTAACTGTTTTCATATTTAAGTCAAAAAAACAAAAACATTTACAATAACGGTTTTTTAAATAAATGATTTTATGTTTAATGTACCTGTTACTGTATAAAAACTGTAATTGTTCAGTGTAATATTAATGAATTGAATTTTATACCTAGTAACTTTGTGCATGATCTTTTTCACTACTTCCACGTCTTAGCAAAGGACTTTTTTAATAACATTGAATTAATCCCTTGAGCTGTCGGTACAATGATTTATGTATTTTAAATGGTTTGATACACGTTATTACAATTTGTTCCAGTATAATAACTAGAACTGAAATGGAAAAAGTCATGAATAAATACGAACAATTGGTACATAAGTTGGATGACGTCACTATCTGCGTTTTCCAGGGATGACAAAAAAAACCCTTCAAGGAAATCCCAGGCTCGCAAATTATGCATATGGAAGACTGACAACATATTCGTAATTCGCGGCCCTAAAAACCACAGAATGCAAATATCCACAGGGACTAGCATTTAATTACTTTATTTAGGCCACCATTGTGGACCCGCTATCTTGAATTTTGGAAATCTGATAACGGGTATGAAATCAGAGACCCAAAAAACCTTCATATACTAATTTTCACCACAATCAGCATTAATTTCACCAAATTGGACCGCCATATTGGATCCGCCATCTTGAATTTCGAAAACCTAACAATGTATTCGTAATCCGCGACAACCAAAATCCCTATATACACCTACTCTCATAGAAGTTTATTTACTAAGAAAATGCGAACTTCAAAAGTTTAAAAGGCAAACCCCCAGTTTTGCAAATTTAAATACTAAAATAGATTTTTTTCAAAAAGCCCCCGTTCGCCGATTTTGGTTTTGAGCTTAAAATACTCTTGAGATGCCTAGGAATCAAATCCATCCAGAAACCCCCAGGTTGGCAGACTTTCGATAAAGACCACTTTCAAGAGGAAAAG
The DNA here is from genome assembly GCA_932195095.1 of Andricus curvator. Taxonomy (NCBI): domain Eukaryota; kingdom Metazoa; phylum Arthropoda; class Insecta; order Hymenoptera; family Cynipidae; genus Andricus; species Andricus curvator. Next base: position 110,383 of record CAKNYM010048744.1, read on the forward strand.
TTTGGAAAATTTTGAATGAAAATTCATAAAGAAGAACGAAAAAAGACGATCGCCAAAACCACTTACTTAATTTTCTTCGTTCTCCGTTATTATGTAAAAATTTTAAATAAAGATTAAAAAGTATTCACCTAAGTTTCTGAAAATAAATTTTTGTTGGTTTTATTAAAAAATTGCAATGCTTACAAAAAGAGAGCGAATTAGAGCAACTGTAAAGTTGGCTGTCGAGCGCCGTTCGGCTCTCACACGCGGAGAACCCCGGCTAGACCATCATTTGCTATTGATAATTTCGAATTGTAAGCGTTTGAAATTGAAAAGAAATGTGCGAACTGATTTTGAATTTAACACGTTCCAATTCAAAAGATTTTAGACAGGTAAAATTTTGAAGAAGGACAATATTTCGATTGGAATGCAGAGGAATTGAATAGTTTTAATTTTAGAATTGTGAATTTTCATGGTAAACGCTAAATTTTCAATTTTTCCAGAAAATAGTGGTCATTGGAATCCCTCCCTCATATGTGAATTACAGAATAATTTTAATTCAATTACCTTGTTCTATTTAAATTTGAATTGAATTTTTGTAGTTGAAGTAAACTCTCTTATAAAGCAACTTTACTGCCATTGTGTATACGATACTTTATCTGAAATAGGCAGAATAAGCGCAAAGTTATCTGCCCAAGGAGTGGAAGTAAAATGGCGCTTGATTGTACCGCGTACGCACGCGCGTGGGTCGACGTTATAAGTCCAAAATCCACTTTGTAGTTTAAAGCAGTTTTTAAATTAATTCTTCTCACTCTTTTCTTTCACTTCTCACTCACTTCTTCCTCCTTGCTGTCACTTTACGTGCCGCACATCGCGGTACAATAAAGTGCTATTTTACTGCCGCCCCGCGGGCAGGAAAAGACCGTTTATTCTGCCTATTTCAGATAACAAGTTTTTATTCTTATTATTTCATTCAAGAAATACGCCACATTTTGAACAAAAAATATTGTTATTGTTCGCAATTATTAAAAACTTGCAATAAAATATACTAAATGCTCAAATTTTAAACATTGCAAGTATTATATTAACTTTATTTGCTTATTAATTTTTAACGACTCATTACTTACAAAATAATAATAGACAACATAGTCATAGTATAACTTATTTCAATACATATTAATTAAAGAAATTTGAAAAATACCACCTAAACATTTGAATATTATATATTGTTTCAATTATGTGAACGATATGAATATTAATAAATAAAACATAAATATATTTTAAATCTATTCAAAGTTCAAACCCTCTTAAATTCCTAAAAATATTTTTAGCTGACTCGAATTTTTTTTGAAACTTTGAAAAATCATTCAAAATGTAAAAAAATTGCCCTAAAATCTTCCAAATTTTCCTAGGAATGTTAAGAAAATTAGAAAAAAAAAGTAGAAATCTGCATTTTTAAAAAATCTTGTACAGTTTAAAATTGTTTTCCAATCTCTTCAAATCTTCTAAATATTTCTTGAATTTACTCGATTTTTTTATTCTTTATTCTTACCAAATTAAAACATTTTGATTTAAAATCTTCTACTCTTTTTCGAAATTTAAGGAAATATTTTGAAATCTTTTTCGAATTTTCTCTTAAAGTTCATTCTTCAGAATAAACACTCATACAAAATTTTCCTAGGAACATAAAGAATTGTTTTCACTTTCTTGAAACCTTACGAAATTCCTCAAATATCTTATAAGTTTTTATTATTTTTGAATTGTTTCAAAACTTCTAATTATCTCTTTAACTTACTCAAATTTGTTATAAAATTATGTATTATTAGCTGTGTCCTGTGCGCGGCGGCGAAACCGGCCCCTATAATTAATACTGTACATCCAGAACAAACGTAAATGTAATAAAAGTTGTATAAAATTATTAAAAAAACATGTAAAACACATGATGAACAATTTTTTATTACTTAAGACTGACTTAACCGGAGGAGGTTGGTTGCGCTAATCTCCATCAGGTAGGTTGTGAGCCATGGGTTAGTTGCGCCAAGACTCTTCAAGGGACGAATTAAGAGGATTAGAAGCTCAACGATAGGGGGTTTTTAAGATAGACTGAGGTATTAAATTAAGGAGCGAAATACAGACTCTTATTAGGAAGAGGGAAAAATAATACAGATATATAATAACATAAGAATATTTACTTTTATTAGCCTGGATTCGATGCGCAGGGATGTTTAAATGCGAAAAAAGTTATTCTACAATAAACTTAATTGTTATAAATAAAGTAAATTAATAAACAGTCTACATTATGAATTTTTCATTTTCAAAGTAGATTTTTTCATTTAAATTATTTGTTTTCATTGACAAAATGATACTCGATCATTAACATTTGTCATTCGATATTTTTTATTAATTTAATAAACAAATTACATAAACAAATGCCCAGTTTGGACATTTAAAGGCAGAGAGAAATCGTATTTTCTCTTAATTTTCCTTAAGGGAGTTGTAGCGCTACGTAGCTAGTCAAAATGAAAACTGTCTTGCATTTGACTTCCGAGGTATCTGATGTGGCAACGTCGCCTCGCGCGTGTTAGTGTGTGTGTACATAGACGTCAATCATATGTTGCGTTTTATTCAGACTGATCTTCACCTACAAAACTACAGGGTATCGCGGTGTTGCCACATCTGCTACGTAATGGCAAATACATCGTAAAACTTCGATGGTTTCAACGTAAAATTAATTTTTTGTAGCATTTGCGAGTATCCTTCGGACAATATTAAAGAGTGAAAATGTTCACTACATATTTTTTTACTATTACAAGTTGTTTCATGAAAATCTGTTTGTCAATTACAAAATGGCGAGTAATTCAATGACGTAAAATGTTAGGATGCCATAAGAACACATGTTAAAAGCCCGATTCCAAAATTATTAATTTCTCTTTACATAGGTACCCTAGGCTCATGACAATTCAACTGCATGTCTTAAACACCATTACGAAGTGATATGCAAAGTTTTATCAAAATCTGTTTGTCAATTCGTTTTTGGCTACAACTCCCTTAAGTAATGTCATCGGTGATGTTTAGTGATGAAAATTTGTCATCCCATATTTTTAATGGAAATATTTTCATAAAATTCATTTATTATGAAATTAACATCGCGAAACAATACCGACCATATATCTCAACGCAAATTAAGGCAAAAGGCGATTTTTTTTGTCTTCAAACTTCAGCACTAGACGTTTGTTTATAGCATTCGTTGGAAAATTATTTAAAAACATGAGATGACAAATTTTATCACTAAGCATCACTGATGACATCATTTAAGGCAAATTAAGAGAAGAAAACGATTTTTTTCTACCTTCAAAACACATTTTGTCAATAAAAGCAAGTAATTCAAACGCAAAAATGTACTATGGAAACGAAAAGTTCATATTGTAGATTGTTCGTTAATTTAATTTTTTTTTATAACAATGAACTTTACAAGATATTTTTTTTCGCTTTCAAGCAACCCTGCGCATCCAGTCCAGCGATGCTTAACATAGAAAAAAAATGTCCACGAAATAGAAAAAAAATCTACTTTTTGCATTAACATAAATGTTTAAGCAAACAAAACTTTAAAAATCGGGCCACCTAAATCTCCTAGAAACCGAATGCTTATTTTTTTTCAAAAAAAGAAATCCTAAATCATTCAAGACTTGCCTTCTACAAGTTAAGTTATTTTGAACCTCGTTTTTTTATTTAATCTCGCTGTGCGGCGCACATGAAAAAATGTTTAAAATAATATTCCGGCTTATATTTTAAACCAATTGTAAAGTTCTTTTTTTAACAAAAGCTGAATTAATTTTCAAAAGATCAGTGATAGCCGATTAAAAAAAAATTGATAAATTTGTTTTATTTAAGTATAACCTTTGCAAAAATTAAATTTTTTTATTTTCCGATGCATTAACATATGCATACTATTTCACACAACTTACAATTGTCAATTGGTATACACTGTGAATTTGTTTATAGCAATAACGTTTGTAATGAAATGGCAATATACTCTCAATGTACAATATACAAATTTCTAAAAAAATTACCTCAAACTTTGAAAAGCTTAAACTCTGTATTTGTTTACATTATTTTCTTATAATAATGAGAAATATACAAATTTTTAAATATATTTTTTAGACAATTCGATAAAGATCCACTATTGTTATTAATAATTTAATTAATGTAGCCATTTAAAATCAGTGTGGAATGCTTCTAGTAATGCTTACTTATATTGGTGAGCAAATATAAAAAATTGATTATTGGTTAAAAACAAGTTAATGAGAAAAAATGCTTTCTTGAGGATTCACAAGACCCAGATATTGGAATTTTCCATTCAATTTACAGACTCCTGGGTACAAACTGAAAGTATTACATCTGAATATTCTACAGCTTTCCGTCCATTTCTCATTAGGATCCAGTGATCTGTTATACATTGTATTATTTATTACACCAGTTCTCAGGCACATTTCAACAGATGAAGATGAGATTATTTAATTTTCGGACAGGTATTGGGAACCGAACTCATGGCGCTGCGATCGCAAGATGGCGGAGGCAGACGGGAGGTTTTGAATATCAACATAGTGTTATGTGTCAACAAAACCTTTAATAATTTAAAAAATGAAGCTCTCCCTTGGTGAAATTTGTGTTTTCGCGAATTCTTCGCCAACGAAGAGAAATTCTATCGAAGGCGAACGTGTTTTAAACGCTGGACATATTATTTATTGTGGGAAAAAGTCGGCCCTACTAAAAAAAAAGTCAGGAATCGTCAGAAAAAAAGTCAGGACTTCTGACCATTTCTGACGACTTTTGTTACGTTTCTCGACAGAAATCGTCAGGAAAAGTCAGAATTCATGAGAAATGTTCAGAAATCATCAGAGCTTGGGTTCGAAGGATAATCCTTTTATTAGGGGTCCAAGAATAGAATGCAATCTTCGGTGAAATTACTACGTTGAACGTTGGAAACTATTCGGGTCACCTTAAACATGGTAAAATAATAATGACCTATACATTTATCACAAAATGGAAATAAATTTAACAAGTGCACTGTCATTTGACAACATGATAGTAAGGTTATGTGTGGATAGTGGTACAATTACATGCGAAATGTCAGGCGAGGCAACTTTGTGATTTCCGATTTGTGCGCTGGACGCACAAAAATTGTGATTGCAAAAAAGCAGAATTCGGATGCAAATCAACGTTTTTACCGATCTTTTCCTGTTTGAGGACAGTGTATATATACACTGTGTATATATAATAATAAAAACGTTAATATATTATTTATTATATTTTAAAACGTTCGCGAAACTTGAATGCAACTTGCAATGTTTATTTCGAATAAAAATTTCGTTCTTTAAAGTGTTATTCGTGCATAATTCAAACGTTCATATATTTTTAAATATATTTAAATTGTCCACGAAGTATGAGCGCAACTTGCGATATTTATTTTCAATACAAATTTCGTTCTTGAAAGTGTTAAAAATCACATTTATTCCTTCCATCATGATTTCAATTCCTCATTTATTTACAAACGGAAATTATTAATCATTAAAAAAAAACGCATTTTACGAGTAGGGTTATATCACAAGCCGAATTTATTTTCACACATTTTTAGGTTACTTTACAAACGAACGGTGAATCGACAGCTGGTTGTGAAATCACAAGCCTTTTTTAATTTAAATTATCTACATTCAGTTTATAGAAAAATCCGTAGATTTACTACGTTACAGCTGACCCGAAAAGTTTTCCAACGTTCAACGTGGTAATATTACATCTACTTTTTTTACAGTGTGATTATAATTTAATGTTTATAACGAAACTTGGTTTCGTTATAAACATTTTTTTATAGAACATTTAAACATTTATGTTTTATAGCTTTATTTAGGGAAAGTTGTGAAATCTTACAGTAGCATCTCGTCGGGCCATACCATTACAGCCAAAAATACAGCATAAAGCCTTAATTTTAGTAACTCGTGATTCAAAACGCATTCCACTTTCAATATTCAGGTTGAAAAACACTAGAATTACGCGAAATAATTTTAAAAAATCTGATTATTTTTAAATATATGTCTTATCCGGGTATCTCTAACGTGTTTACTAGTAGAAAGTCTCCCGTCGTGACAACTTCCAAATTTCATCACCAGGTGGCGTATTCGACCTGAGCGGTTCCCAAGGAAAACTTTTTCGATCCAGGGATTGGCATTTTCTACAAAACATTTGAATTTTTAAACCAAATATAAATAATAAAAATATAAAGATTTAAAAATATAAATTATCAACAAAGAAGTTTATTTTCTACCAAATTATTGAATTTTCAAGGGAAAAAAAAACATTTTCTACAAAACAGTTGGACTGGATTGGATCAGCTTAAATTGGAATAAAATGGATTTGGTTGAATGGTTGATTGTATTGTGGATCGTTGATTGGATTAAATTGGATTTAATTGGATTGGATTATATTGCATATTGAATGGTATTGGATAGAAATGGATTAGATTGGCTTGCATGTGGATTGTATTTGATTAAAATGAATTGGATTAAAATGGATTGGATTGGACTGGTTTTTATTGCATCGTGAATTGGATTGGGTTTGAATTGGATTGGGTTGCGGACTGTATCAGATTAAATTGAAATGTAGATTGGCGCAAGTAACCTACGCCCGACTTAACTTATGAATGAACTTCGCGTTGAAAAGTCAAATTTTTTATTTCATTCGATCTTACTTACATTTTTTTTCTTGATACTAAGTTTGAACATAAAATACTGGAATGGAATCAACATAAAATTGCAGGTATTTATCGTAGAATTTGGGTTTGAAAACTGCGAATTCGACAGTGAAATTTTAACTAAACTTGGAAACAAATTTGAGAAAGTAAAACAGAAATAAAAACTTGAATACAAAAAATGGAAACTGTATTTTTCAACTAAAAAAGATCAACTTTTAGCCAAACATGGAATAGTTAAATTTTCAGCTAAAAGATTTAATTCCAATAAAAAAAAACGAATTTTCCACAAAATAGTTAAATTTTCAACAAAAGAGCTGAATTTTCAACCAAAATTATAAATCTTCAATAGGGTGACCAGAAAAAAACAAATTTGATTTTCTTAGGAGTGAAGGGCAAATAACGAGGTCCCGGAAGCTGGAATTACAACATTGTCATATCGATATGGGCACTATGCCATAATTTAGTGCTTATTTATTGCTAATTTATGCTGCAGAACAAAAATTTTGTGCCCGGTAATTTTGGTCAAAAACATGTAATAGTGCCAGCCTCAGCTGAAGCCTCAACTCCGGTATGCGAAACTCGGAAACTATTAGTGATATCAAATTCTCCTTTGCGCAGGAATTTAGTGCTAATTAAGTGCTCTGGATTTGTGCTATGCACAAAATCCGGGCACTTTTTTTTTTATCAAAAACGTGTAGTAATGCTAGCTTCTGGTGACTCTTGTATGTAAAACTTGGAAACTATTAGAGGTATTAAATTCTCCTTCGTGCAGGACACAATTAAAACAAACAAAAATGGACTGAAGAAAATGTATAGACCTTTTTAAAATGAACAATTTAGCTTCTGAACATTTTTTTCGTATCTAGTTTAGTTTTGCCGGAAAATGGAATTTTATATTTCTTAAAATAAATTGTGGGCGGATAAGACCGAAACAGTGGGCCAAAATTGGCTTCTTAATGAACTCGTCCTTTCCTTTTCCATGTAGGCCTTAAAAAAGTATGCTAAAGCGCAATCCAATCAAATTATTCCTTCGAAAGTAATAGGGCCTAATTCAAAACGTGAAAATGTATGATAAAGGGCAATACTCATGAAAACTGGTGGAGTCCATGTCAATTGATCACGGAAATTTTCGTGTCGGGATGGGATTTGACTGTAATTTAGGACATATGATTGGTAAAAAAATTGGTGGTGAAAAAAATCCCACCAAATATTTTTCGAAAATGTTGTGAAAGAAAAAATACAAATGAAAAACGCGTTTTCTAAAAAAAGCCACTTTTGTATTTTTTCGACAAAGGACGGTACAAGTGTGGTCTACGAGTCCTGACATTATTAGAGTGGGTTTGCCACTGGTTTTCCAGAAAAAAATCAAAAGTCAGGTCTTCTATGGTGCGGCGCGGCTCAGTAGGACCCAATTATTTTCATCTCTCGCTACGCGTTCGATTTTCGACAGACATTTTTCAATGTATATTTATTTTCTGAGCTATCTTACAATAGCTAGCTTTCTTCAGACTATCTTCCCTATCTCGCGCTGTTATGCTAAAAATAGAAATTTTTTCATAGTATTTACGTATCTCACGTCTTTTGGTGTAATATGTATAGTCATTTTCGATTCTTACGTATAAATTTCGAAAAATAAATTAAAAACGACGAGTTCTGTCGAAAAATTGATAGAAGAAATTTTTAAAAAATAAATAAAAGCTGAAATTCCAGCAAAAATTTCACCCATGTCTCGCGTCTTTTGGCTCTAAATTTGAATATTCTATTTTAGGAATAGCATTTTCGATAAATAAAACCAAAATGACAAGTCCTATCAAAAAATGGTTATAAGAAATTTTTTAAGCTTTTTAAAAGATAGAATTGCTCCTCGAGATCTTTTTCTTAATTCTCGTTAGAAAATATGCCATCCAACT
>CAKNYM010048746.1:0-15311 GCA_932195095.1 Andricus curvator
TTGGTTTGAGCTGATTGGTTGGTTTGCGTAGTTTGGATGGGTTTGATTCTTTGGGTTGGTTCTTTTGGGATGGTTCGTTTTTGTTAACTCATTTGGGCATGGTCGGTTGCGTTAGTTCATTTGGGTTAGTTCGTTCGCCTTTTTCTTTTGGGTTCGTTCGTTCAGGTTGGTTCGTTTGGGTGGATTGGTTTGAATTGGTTTCTTCGAGTTCGATCTTTTGGGTTAGTTCGCTTAGATTGGATTCGTTCATTTGGGCCATCATCGTCGGCTTGGAAGAGAAAATTCAAAAAGTTCTTTGAAAATTTCAGGTATGTTAACTTAAAATTTCCTCAAAAAGTTCATCTCCAAACAAATAGTAGAATTTTCAAGTAAAAAAGATGAATTGACAATGAAAAATGTACCAGTTGATATCTCAATCCCAACAAATTTTTATTTTAAATCAAAGACAGGTGAATTGATTCAAAAAAGACTATTTTCAACACGTTGTATTTATAATCAAAAAATATTTTCCGAGAGAGACGAATTTTCTACAAATCAGTTCAATTTAAATATTCAAATATTTTCGGTTTAAAAATGTTCAACCCGAAAATACGAAATTTCCTGAAAAAAGTTAATTTTCAATCAAATACATGAATTTCTTACCAAGTAGATTAATTTTATACCAAAAAAGACGAATGTTCGACTGAAGAGATTAAGTCTCAACAAAAAATGTAATGGTTGATATTTCAATCCAAAAATATTTTAATTATAAATCAGAAACAGTTGAATTGATGAAAAAAAATCTGTAAAATAAGTAGTTGAATTCTGCACCAAAAATATGAATCCTCAAACAAACAAGTTAATTTTTAACAAGTAGTTTAACTTCTAGCCAAGTAGTTGAATTTTCTACACAAAAAAAATATGAATTGTCAACAAAAAATATAATAATTAATATTTAAACTGAAATTTTTTTTATGCAATTTTATTAAAAATGATTAAATTTAGACCAAAAGAGATGAAGTTTCAAACCAAAAAGAAGAATTTCCTAAAAAAATTATTGAATTTTCAACCACAAAATTATTTTCAGTCAAAAAAGCAAAGAAATTCTAGGCAAATTATAATTTGAAGGGGAAAATACTTTTTAATACAAAATAAAAATTTGGAATAAATGTTTATTTTTTAAGTTTCTTTGTTTATTTGCTTTAAGGTCATTTACATATAATTTTCCTAAGTTACTTAGTTTCTCAGTCAGTTCAAAATATATTTAGGACTTTTTAACACTTTGAAAAAATTTTGAAATATTTTCAATTTTTTGTCAACACATGTACTTTTTTGTAAAAAACGTACAAAATTTAACAACAAAATACAGTTAAATACAAGTAGCTAATTTTTCTTGTATTTTCTTGTAAAAAAGTAAAAAAATTGTTTTTTTTTACTTTTTTGTGAAAATTTACAAGGTATTACAGAAAACTACAGAATTTTACATCTTTTTAATTTGGGTGCTTGAGTTCATTAAAACACTTTTAACTTTACGTAAATTATTGTAGAAAATTACAAATATTTACCAAAAAAATACAAGATTTCACAAAAGTTGAAATATTAAGAAACTGTACTTAAAATTATGTTTTATATACTAGTAGTTTATTGTAAATTTACAAATTTGAACAAAAAATATAAATTTTTGCAAAAAATACTTTTAGAATCCGTATTAACGTTACGACTTGTACTTTACTGGCAATTATTATAAGATATATAATATATAAGTTTGTACAAGAAACTACAATTTGAAAAAAATATTACACTTCTACCAAAGACTTCTGCTATGATAATAAATCACATTGATTTTAACGTTAAAAAAATAAATTTTTCAATTTGAAAGCCTCCATAGATAAACCAATTTAACCAATTCAATTTGAAATTGTTTAATTAAGGAAGACATTATTTTGAATATTTAGCAATATTTTACTTTTCATTTGAAATGAGCAATTATAAATAAAATATTAAAAATCAAACAATTTTAAACTGAATTATTTTTATTATTGAACAATATTATTATTGAACAATTATCAATGTGGAAAAAATTTGAGTTAGTTTAGGAGATATTCACAAGTTTTGAGAAGATCCAAACTTAATTTTAAACTGGAAAAGATTTCGAAAAATAAAAAACTGAATTTAGATTTTTGAAAATTTCGAAATAAAATTGTGAAGCTTTTTAAGGATCTTCAAAGGTTTTAAGAAAATAAAGAAAATTTCTTAAGTTTTCTGGACAAATGTCAAATGATTTTTTATTTTGAAAAATTAACTTTGAGAGAATATTTAAAAAGATTCAAACATTTTTTTGAATGATAAATGACAATTGAACAATTACTCATTTCGAAAATAATCGTGAAAAGATTTCAAAACATTTAAAACACAATGTAGATTTTTGAGGAAATCGAACACAAAAATTATAAGCTTTTTATGCATTTGGAAAGGTTCTAAATGAATAAAAATTAATTTTAAAAGAACTTTACTACTACTTCTGCAGGAGTTTCAAAAAATTTCAGTTCTAAGATATGAAATTATCATTAGATTCCTAGAAAATGTTTTGATGATTTTTTTAAAGCAAATTTTTGAAAGAGTATTTAAAAAAATTTCAAAACAAATTTTACTGTATACATTAATGTTTCTAGGTTAAAATTACTTGAAATCATATAATTTGGAAAATTTATCAATTTTTTTATTAATTCTTCAATTCATAGCATTTAAAATAAAAAGTTATATAATGACATTCTGGCACATACCAAAAGTATGGTTGCAAGAAGAATGTTTCATGTATGACTTATTCGCATTAATTTAAGACTTTCTATAAATGAAAGCAGTTCCATTGATACCTGCAATAATCGTTACTACAATTATATTATATTTAAATTATTTAGAAATTTTACTTTATTAATTATCGAAATAATCTTTAATATTTCTGAAGACATTAAGTTAAAATAATTTTTTTCAATATTAAAAAATTACTTGCTTATGATTAAAAAGACTTTATTTAAAATAAAAAGTTATATAATGGCATTCTGGTACATACCAAAAGTATGGTTGCCAGAAGAATGTTTCATGTATGACTTATTCGCATTAATTTAAGACTTTCTATAAATGAAAGCAGTTCCCTGAAATAATGTTTTTTCAAGGAAGATTCTTTGAAAACATTCAGAAAATTAAATTAAATTAATTAATTAAAGCCTTATTCGTGTGCAAGTTTGTTCCACAATTTGAATTTTTTAAGTTGATATTTCTTTAAAAAATGTACTTACAAAAAATCGGTGTGTTTTTTTTAATAGAACCTGCGTGTTTTGAAATGAATTCGATCTCGAGAATTTTGTGTTTTTAGCGTCATTTGACCTTTCAGCTTTCTCCTTTAACCTTTGACATCTAAATTTATTATTATCACGCGCCTTAGATTATATTGGCATCTAAACTTTATACTTTACCAGAAATTACATCGAATTATGTTCGATGAAATAGATTTCCATAGCGCAATACCATGAGATCAGACTTCACATTTTATTGTGCCTTATTGACCAATTACTTGTGCATGAAGCCATTTGCAACGTGATTCGATAACTGGCGCCTATCTAGATTCTAGAAGATCGAGATTAGTATCGAGCCGTTGGGGTGAGCAAGATACGGTCACAATCTCGGATGCGATAATGGGGACTTGAGAGATGTAGCACGTGATTTGTAGCAGTAAAAGGATCAAGAAAATTCTTGAGTGGGCGAGTACACGGGAGCATAGGGCACTATACAGTAAAAATTTGTCCGTAAAAAAACTCGAGAACTAGGGGATCAAAAACTACGGTTGGTAAATTTTTTGGGCGGGGGGAGGGGGGTCCAGTGGAAGTAACGTTTCGAACTTTGATAACTTTTAGTACGTTTCTTTAAATTTTTTTAATTAAACCTTCCTCAATTTAAAAACGTCTAATACAATGTTCTAAGCAATTTTCCGTATATGTGTGTGTGGATGTCTGTTAGTGTTTGCATGTCACACTTGCTTGTGAACACGATAACTTGAAAACAGTTGCAGATAAATTAATGAAATTTGGAGAGCTTATTTTCCCCAGGTGGAAATATTATATATAGTTTATATATAGTGTGAAGTATTGTATATAATATTAATTTGTTTTATACATTTTTTATATAAAACAAATGAATATGATATATAATACTTCACACTATATATAAACTATATATAATATTTCCGCCTGGGTCCCCACCAATATCTTGAAACTGACCGATAGTGATGCATGTCGATCATTTTTGAAAAAAATCGAGATTTGCTTGAAACATAGTTAGATGGAACTGAAATTTAATGGATATCAAAAATTTGCAATGAAAAAAGTCGATCGAGGCAAGACGATCATCTCGACTGAGTGATCGTTTGTCTCGATGTGATGAGTATGGTGTTCAAGGTTTGAATTTGATCTGACGAGATTTTCGAAAAATTTAAAAATGATTGACATGCATCACTACTGACCGAAGAATTTCTAAAAATATTTATTGCCTTCTTTTTAGCACTCAATAATATTAAAAAAGCGGTTTTTTACAGGGCTCGAAACTGCTCAAGCTTAAAAGAATAGTAAAAGTAGTAAACATACTTCTTTCAAAGAAGTAACCGAAAATTAACAATAATGTAGCAAAAAAGTAACCAAAAAGAAAAAATTGTTATCTTAAAAAAGACGATTTTTCAACAAAATAGGTTATTTTTCAACCAAATTGTTGAGTTTTTAAGACAAAAAGCAAATTTTTCAAAACAGTTGAATATTTCAAACAGTAAATATGAATTTTAGGCAAAAAAGTTATCTGTCAACCAAATAGTTGAATTTTCTACGAAAACAGAGGAACCTTCAACCGAAAAGAAAAATTTCAACAACAAAAAATTCAACCGAAAAAGACGAATTGTCAACAAAATAAGTACATTTCTCACCAAGAAGACGAATTTTCAAATGAAATTATGTATTTTTAGACAAAAGGCTGATTTTCAATCAAGAAAATTAATTTTCTACCAAAAAAGTCGAATTTTCAACTAAAATGATGAATTTTCAACAAAAAAATAATAATAATTCTTATCGAAAAATATATAATACATAGTTCGATATTTCAACAAAAAAGATTTGAATTTTAAATTAAAAACTAGCAATTTTAGCTAAATTGCAATTTTGATCAGGATTCATAATAACTCAAATGATAGCCCTTTTCATACATGTAACCGAAAGTAACCTTTTCATAAAATAAGTAACTTTTTAGTAACCGCGGATAAAAATAGTAACTAAGTTACTAAAAAGTAACCCGTTCCGAGCCCTGGTTTTTCATCGTAAAACTTTTTTCATTTGCATAATTCAAAGTTGATGCAAGAATATAAAAGATTCTTTGGATCAAGATGAATCGATTGACCTATAATATTAATACATTTTATCAAAGAGTAGGGAAGTTATGGTAATTTATATATTTTGAAAATCGGTTTTTTATAGTAAAACTTTTTTGATTACCATAATTCAAAGTTGATGCAAGAACAGAAAAGATGTGTTGATTCGAGACGAATCGATTGACCTACAATATTAATGCATTTTATTGAAGAGTAAGGAAGCTATGGTAATGCATAATATTTGTAAATACAGTTTTTATAGTAAAAATTTTTTCTGCAACATAATTCAAAGTTGATGCAAGAATATAAAAGATTCCTTCGTTCGAGACGAATCGGTTGACCTACAATTATAATACATTTTATTGAAGAGAAGGGAAGGTATGGTCATTTATATATTTTTAAAATCGATTTTTATAATAAAAATTTTCTTATTCTCTTAATTTAAAGTTGATGCGAGAAGAGAAAAGATGAGTTGATTCGAGACGAATCGATTGACCTACAATCATAATACATTTTATTAAAGAGTGAGGAAGTTAGCGTCATTTATATTATATTTAACATTGATTTTTATAGTACAAATTTTTTCATTCTCATAGTTTAAAGTTGATGCAAGAATAGAAAAGATGAGTTGATTCGAGACGAATCGGTTGACCTACAATTATAATACATTTTATTGAAGAGTAGGGAAGTTATGGTAATTTAAATATTTTTAAAATCGATTTTTATAATAAAAATTGTCTTATTCTCGTAATTGATACATTTTATTGAAGAGTAAGGAAGATATGTTGTATTTTTTTGTAATTTTGTATTTTTTTTTAAATTTCTGTTTTTAAATTGATCAAAATGAAGACTTTGGTTTGTCTATTATTGAAAAAAATAACTAATGCTTCCTCCATGTAGAAACACTCGAGATAGAATTCACAGCTAGTTTTAAGAGTATCTCTTTTTTCCCCCTTTTCAGGAAATTTCCCCTTTTTCTCGATTTTACGTTTAAATTTTTGTTTTTGTGAAAAGTTCTACTATTTGATTCAAAATTTAATTATTTTGTTTAAATGCAACTATTTTGTTATCAACTTGTCCTTTTTGGAAAAAAATTCAACATGTTGGGTGCAAGTGGAACTACTTTGTTAAAAATGTATCTTATTGGTTGAAAATTCATCTTTTTGGTTGAAAATTTAACTATTTCGTTGAAAATTCGTTTCTTTTTTTGAAAATTAACTTATTTTAAACTGAAACTTTAACAATAAATTTCTAATTGAAAATTGATCTTTTTTAGTTAAAACTACAAATATTTGGTTAAAAATTTATATTTTTTAGCCGAAAATCCATGTGTTCTATTAGTAATTCGTGTTTTTTGGTACAAATTTAACAATCTCAGTTAAAAATTCTTTTTTTTAAATTCAATTTAACTGTTTTTTATTCACAATTGAAATATTTTTTGGTTGAAATATCAAATATAACAGGTTTTGTTGAGGATTCGTCTCTACGGTTTGAAAATTCAACTGTTTTGTAGAAAATTCTTCTTTTTGGCTTAAAAATTCAATAATTTGATAGAAAATCAAGCTATATAGTTGAAAACTAACTTTTTGTTAAAAATTCAATTTAAACAAAAAAAAAAAAAATTTTATTTCAAAATTTATATCTCCGTAGATACTATAGTTTTTGGTAAAAAAAGCAACTGTTTGGTTAAAAATTCATCTTTTTGGTTTAAAATTAAACTCTTTCAGTAGGCAATTTAATCATTTGGTTAAAAATAAACTATTTATTCGAAAAAGGAACTACTTGGTAGAAAATCCACTTTTTTCGACGGTTTTATGGAAAATTCATCTTTTTTTTTTTTAATTCGTATTTTTGGGTACAACATTAATCTTTTTTTTTGAAAATTCATCTTTTTGGCTGTGGATTCAACTATTTTCTTAGAAATTCTTCTTTTTTCGTTCAATTTAACTGGTAAAAATATCGTTTTTTTTTTGTTGAAAATTCATTTTTCAATCTGAAAATGAAACTCTTCTGGCAGAAAATTAAACAATTTCGTTAAAAATTGAACTATTTATTTGAAAAATTAACTACTTGGTGAATTTTTTTTTAATTAATTTTTTTAACTTAAAATGGAACTATTCCATTTTTTTATAATTTTCATGTATATCGCCCCCAAATTTGTTCAAATATACAAAAAAATGCGTTTAAAAAAATGATATTTAGGGGTGAATCGAATTGAAACTCTGCATTACATTTATCTTCATAATTAGCCATAGAATACGATTAAAAATGAATTTTTAATTATCACCCCATAAGTCTATTTTATAGAGCCCCAAAAAACCCCATAAGTGAAAACTTGTGTTTTGTGAATTTTTGGGGCTAATTATAATTTTTGTGTGGTTTTAAAAAAAAATTGTTCCTAATACATAAATTATTACTTTCTATTGATAAGTGGGCTTTTAATTAAATTTTTTATTGCCATTTTCTCCTAGAATAGAGTTAGAAAGTCGCGGTTTTTTCTGAAATATTCAGTTTTTCTTTGACTTTTTTAGTTAGGAACAAATACAAAATATTAATGCTATAATTATATCAACAAAAAGGCTCTCAGTAAATACTTCAAGGAAAATTTATATTGAATATAATCCATTTAGAAAATTTGAAGAATATTTCGAATATCTCATTTATTAAAAAAAAAAATATCAAAAAAAAAGAAAAAGACTGTTTAAAAAATGATTCTTAGTAATTTTTATTTACTATTTGTTCATAACTAAAAAGCTAAAGCAAAATTATAAATTTCAGAAAAAACTGCAACCTTCTAGCAATTAGGTAAGAGAAGGTAGTTATAAACAATAACGAATTGTTAAAAAAATTATGCTTCTTAACTTACATTAATTATTATCTCACGCAGAAAAAGTGGACAAAAAGTTAAAAATTTCAGAAAAAACCGCATCTATCTAGCATTACTATAGGAGAAGATAGTTATAAACAATAATAATTTGTTTCAGTAATTATTTTTGTTAAATTACATTAATTAATAATTCGCTCCAAGTGAAAGGCGGACAAAAAGTTGAATATTTCCGAAAAAACCTCAACTTTCTAGCATTATTCAAATAGAATAATCTTAAAAATAATAATAAATTGTTTAAACAATATATGTTGAGCAAATGCTCTCGAGAAATTGTTTTAATTAATTTTATTATTATGGTTGAAAATCGCAAATATTTGGTTGAAAATTAATCTGTTTTGGTTGAGGATTTAAACTATTTTGTTGAAAATTCATCTTTTTTGATTGAATTCAACTATTTTTGGTATAAAATTAAAATCCTTTTTGAGGTTGAAATATATCACGTTTTTCGTTGAGAATTCATCTTTTTGGTAGAAAATTAAACTACTTAGTTGGAAGTTAAACTACTTTGTTAAAAATTCATTTATTTGGTTGATGTTTCATCATTTTAGTCGAAAAACCTTTTTTTTCAAAATTTAATTATTTTGTTGAAAATCATGTTTTCTAGGTGAAAATTAATTGTTTTATCTCAAAATGTGACTCGTACATGTTTGGTTCAGAATTTATCTTTTTAAGTTCAAAATTCAAATATTTGGCTTAAAATTCCTGTATTTTATTGAAAATTTTAATTTGGTGGGAAAATATTTAATCTTCTTGTTGACTAATTGAGCTTTTTGGTTGAAAATTCCTTCAGAAATTCAAATATTTGGTTCAAAATTCATGTACTTTGTTGAAAATTCATCCATTCTAGTAGAAAATTCATCTTATTGGTTGAAAATTGATCTTTTTGTTTAAAAATTAGTTTTTTAAAATTTCGAATTAATTTTCTACTTTGAAAATGTAACTGTTCGATTTTTTATCGAAAATTTATCTTTTTTAATAGTTTAATCTTTTTGGGTGAAACTATACTATTTCGTTGAAAATTTACTTTAATTTTGTTGAAAATTAATTTTTTTACTGAAAATTAAACTATTCTATTTTTAGTTGAAAATTTATCTGTTTCAGGTGAAAATTCAACTATTCGCTGAAAATCCGTATTTTTTGGTAAAAGACTGCTCCCATTAGTTGAAACTTTAACTTTTTGGTGAAAAATTCATTTCTTTGGTTGAAAATTTAACTATTTTGTTGAAAATTTGTTTATTTTTTGGCTGAAAATTTATTTTACTAACAGAAAATTTAACCATTTTATTTTTGGTAGAAAATTTATCTTTCAAGTTGAAAATTCATGTATTTGGTCAAAAATTAAATTTTTTAGTTGAAGATTCATCAATTTAATTAAAAATTCACTTTAACTATTCTATTTTTTGTGGAAAATTTACCTTTTTTAATAGAAATGTAATCTTTTTCGTAAAAAAAAACTTCATTCCTTCAGTTGAAAAGGAACTATTGAGTTGAAAATTCGTTTTTTTGTTGATAGAAAATTCATCTTTTTGGTTGAAAATTCCACTATTTGGTCAAAAATTCATATCTTTGGTTGAGAATTCATCATTGTGGTTAAAAATTAATTTCTCTGGTTGAAAAATCGTTTCTTTTTAGTTGAAAATTCCACTATTTGGTCAAAAATTCATATTCTGGTTGAGAATTCATCATTGTGGTTAAAAATTAATTTCTCTGGTTGAAAAATCGTTTCTTTTTAGTTTAGAATTAGTTTTTTGAATTGAAGATGTAACTATTCCATTTTTGCTTGAAAATTAATATAAAAATATTTTTTTTTTAACTTTTACAGATGTAATTGTACTTTTTTTAAGTTTTAACTAAAAAGTTAAAAATCAATTACTATTGTTGAAAATTCGTTTTTTTTTCAAATTTACTTTTCTAACTGCAAATTGAACAATTCTATTTTTGGTTCGTAAATTTATCTTTTTCAATTGAAAATTTATATTTTTTTTTTTGAAACTGTATCTTTTTTTGGTAAAAAAATCAATTCAAATTGAGTTATTTTGTTGAAAATTCATCTTTTTTTTTTGTTGAAAATTGATTATTTTAACTGCAAATTTAATTCTTCTATTTTTGATTGAAAAATATTTTTTTTTTATGAAAACAAAACTATTTCTATTGTTGGTTGAAAATTGATCTTTTTTAGATGAAAATTAGTTGTTTTTTTTTGTATTTAGAATTAATTTTCTAATTTGAAAATGTAACTGTTCCATTTCTTATCGAAAATTTATCTTTTTTAATAGTGTAATCTTTTTGGGTGAAATTATACTATTTCCTTGAAAATGTACTTTAATTTTGTTGAAAATTAATTTTTTTACTGAAAATTCAACTATTCTATTTTTAGTTGAAAATTTATCTGTTTTAGGTAAAAATTCAACTATTCGTTGAAAAATTAACTATCTTATTGAAAATTCGTTTATTTTGTGGCTGAAAATTCATTTTACTAACTGAAAATTTAACCATTTTATTTTTGGTAGAAAATTTATCTTTGAAGTTGAAAATTCATGTATTTGGTCAAAAATTAAATTTTTTTAGTTGAAGTTTCATGAATTTAATTAAAAATTACCTTTAACTATTCCATTTTTTGTGGAAAATTTACCTTTTTTAATAGAAGCGTAATCTTTTTCGTAAAAAAAAATCATTTCTTTAGTTGAAAAAGAACTATTGAGTTGAAAATTCGTTTTTTTGTTGATAGAAAATTCATCTTTTTGGTTGAAAATTCCTCCACTATTTGGTCAAAAATTCATATTTTTTGGTTGAGAATTCATCATTGTGGTTGAAAATTAATTTCTCTGGTTGAAAATTTGTTTCTTTTTAGTTGAAAATTAGTTTTTGGAATTGAAGATGTAACTATTCCGTTTTTGCTTGAAAATTTATATTTTTAGTTAAACTCAGTTACTATTGTGGAATTTTTTTTTTTTTTAAATTTACTTTTCTAACTGCAAATTGAACTACTCTATTTTTGGGTCGTAAGTTTATATTTTTTAATTGAAAATTTATATATTTTTTTCAAACTGTATCTTTTTTTGGTAAAAAATTCAATTAAAATTGAATTATTTTGTTGAGAATTTATTTTTTTGGTTGAAAATTGATTGTTTTAACTGAAAATTTAATTCTTCTATTTTTGATTGAAAATTTTTTTTTTTTTGGTAGAAAATTAGTCTTTTGGGTTGAAAATTCAACTAATTATTTGGTTAAAAATTCATTGTTTTGTTGAAGATTCGTAATTTTAGTTAAAAATTTATTTGTTCGATTAAAAATTTATCTTTTTGACTTGAAAACACACTTAAAAAGTGTTAAAAATATATTAAGAAGCAAAAATCTGTTTGCATCAACATTATTAATCTTCTATGTGTATGGTTGGTTTTATACCAAGAAGAATTTAAAAATTGGGATATTGTAGCAACGCTGAATAAGGCACTGATTAATGAGAATAATAAGTTTTCCATTACTTTGACTTCTTTTATCATTTAAATTTAGCGCCCTTTCCAATTTGAAGCGATACATTTTCCCGCGAAATTTAAATACTGCAATTATTATCAATAAAGATAGAAAATACGATTTTTTAAATCCTAATTCAAAATGCTAATGAATGCTCATTAAATTCTCAAAGCACATAAAATAGTACGAATATATCGGCCGAAATAAAACGCGCATTATGATAAAGTAGAACATCTGCAACTGGATGAGCAATTTAGAAAAATGCCTGAAATTGATTTTACAATTTATCTAAATTGAATGAATTTATAAAAATTAATTAAATACATTTTACGCCGTATATTAAGAAAGGCAATCATAATTTACATAAATTAAATAAATTTATACAAATTATTGGAGAATACTTTACGTATATTAAGAAAGGCAAAACTTACAAATTAAACAATTTAGAAAAAATCAATGAAATACATTTCACGTATATTAATAGTTAATTACACTAAAAAAATACACTGCGGTGGCGCCAGGAACTAAGACTATTTTGACATTCACCCAGTAGAATTTAGTACGATTATATCGGCCGAAATAGAACGCGCATTATGATAAAGTAGAACATCTGTGACTGGGTGAGAAATTTAGAAAAATTACT
This sequence comes from Andricus curvator, assembly GCA_932195095.1. NCBI lineage: Eukaryota > Metazoa > Arthropoda > Insecta > Hymenoptera > Cynipidae > Andricus > Andricus curvator. The sequence goes on from CAKNYM010048746.1 coordinate 12,388, forward strand.
AAAATTGATTTTACGTCGTATATTAAGAAAGTCAATCACAATTTATCTAAATTGAATGAATTTATAAAAAATAATTAAATACATTTTACGTCGTATATTAAGAAAGTCAAGCATAATTCAATCAATGATACTCTTTTCAAAATTTATGCCACTATTGACACTACTCTGAATTTTGCAAATGAGTCCGAGGCCGGAAATTGAAAATTTATAAAAAAAATTCAAATCTGTGAGTACATAATTCATGTTGTCTGATCCTAAAAAAGATATCTATAGAACTTAAGACGTTCGAAAGATTAAGATTCGTTGAAACGATTGAAATGACATTAAATGCTTCGTCGAAAACTGAGGGTTGATTTTATCTGAGTCGTTGACGCGAAGTAAATTTAAGGTTGCGGCAACCCTTCGAAAAAGAAAGCGTGAATGACCCATCCAGGATCCATCGACGTCTCGAAGATGCTTCCCAGACCACCCAACATCTAACTTTAATGTGGTATCAATTTCAATGGAATATATGAAATAGGCACCAGTAATGGATAATAATATTCTACTTTTTAAAATAAACAAGCTATCGTTACCGTTATCGTTACCGTTACCGTTATCGTTACCGTTTCATAACTGAACTTTTTCTTAGTTACTTTTGCAAAGAAAAGTATACTATCTTTACTTTTTCAGTTACTTTTTATTTTATATATATATATATATATATATATATATATAACATAATATACATGACTGACATAATATTTCTAAGACAAGGAATGTTTTAGAAAATCTTGCGTTTCAGGGTGGGGGGGAAATTTCCATTTTTTTATATTGGGCTATATTTATGGATCTGAAAATTAATATTTTTCTTTGTGAAAGTGTTTCTTTAGATTATCCGATTTCCTAAGACCAACAGAAAATATCTTAGAAAACGTTGAATTTTTAACAAGATATTTGAATTTTCAACTAAAAAAATCAATTTTCAACGTTTTTAGCAGAAGAACCGAATTTTCAACAAAATAGTTTAATTATCAACCGAATAGGCGAATTTTCAACTAAAATGATAAGCCTTGAATAAAAAATTAATTTTAACCGAGAATATTTTAATTTCAAATCAAAAACAGTTAAATTCAACAGTTTCAAATTCTGTAATTTTCTATTATTGTTCACTAGTAAAAGCTGTAAATATACAAAATTCATCATAATTTTTGAATCAATATGAAATATTTTTTGAATCTGAAATCGTTAAATTTTACTGATATAAATTTTTTATTTCTTTTTTGTAGAATGCCAACATTTAAAAAGTACTATATATGAAGTAATGTTATTGGTACATTATTATTTCTTCATAAATAATTTATTTAAGTGCTATAATTGCTTTAATTATTATTCAATAATGGGTACACTTACTAATTTTAGAGAATTTTTCACGTAATTAAAATATTGTATTTTTAAATATCGTATATTTAAAGAGAAAAGGGGAAAAAGGGGAATTTTTTTAGAAGAGGGGAAAAAGGGGAATTTCCAGAAAAAAGGGGAAACTAAGAAAAAAATGGAAAGACTGTGCACCCTGTTAATGTATACATTCAAATTTGTTTTGAAATCTTTTTAAATATTCTCTCAAAAATTTGTTTAAAACAAAATAATTAAAAAATTTTCTAGGAATCTAATAATAATGTTCTTATCTTGGAACTCGAATTTTTCCTACAATTATTCGAAAATCCTGCATAAGTAGTCATAAAGTTCTTTTAAAATTAATTTTTCAACCAAAAAATGATTGTTAGTTTTTCTAGGAATTTTGACACCATATTTTTATCCATTTAAAACCTTTCAAAATGCATAAAAAGTCATTTATCATACCACCTTTTTTTAAAAATCTTTTTAAATATTATCTTAAAATATTTTCTTAAAATTAATTTTTCAAAATAAAAAATCATTTTAAATTTTCCCAGCAAACTTAAGACATTTATTTTTATTTTCTTGAAACCTTTAAAGATCCTTAAAAAGCTTTCTTACTCTTCAATAAAATGTATCAATATTATAGGTCAATTGATTTGTCTCGAATGAACACATCTTTTATATTCTTGCATCAACTTTAAATAATGAGAATGAAAAAATTTGTACTATAAAAATCGATTTTAAATATAATATAAATCACCAGAACTTTCTCACTCTTTGATAAAAGGTATTAATATTATAGGTCAATCGATTCCTCTCGAACCAAGGAATCTTTTATGTGCTTGCATCAACTTTGAATTATGTTAATGAAAAAAGTTTTACTATAAAAAACCGATTTTTAAAATATTATTGAGTGCTAAAAAAATGCAATAAATATTTTTAGAAATACTTGCGTCAGTTTCACGATATTATTGGTGAAAATAAGGCCTCCAAGTTTTATCAATTTATCTGCAACCGTTTTCAAGTTATCGTGTTCACAAAAAAGTGTGACATCCACACACACGATCCCATGCACACACACATCCGGACAATTGCTTAGAACATTGTATTGGACATTTTTAAATTATGGAAGGTTTAATTAAATGAATTCAACATTTTTGGAAAATTTCTAAAGATATTTATTGCAAATTTGCTTAGCACTCAATAATATTTTAAAAATCGGTTTTTTCTAGTAAAACTTGTTTCTTGAACATAATTCAAAGTTGATGTAAGAATATAAAAGATTCCTTCGTTCGATACGAATCGATTGACCTATAATATTAATACATTCTATCAAAGAGTAAGGAAGTTATGGTCATTATATTATATTAAAAAACGATTTTTATAGTAAAAATTTTTTCATTCTCATAATTTAAACTTGATGCAAGAATAGAAAAGATGTGTTGATTCGAGACGAATCGATTGACCTATAATATTGATATATTTTATTGAAGAGTGAGAAAGCTATGGTAATGCATAATATTTGAAAATACGGTTTTTTATAG
>CAKNYM010048746.1:34291-46430 GCA_932195095.1 Andricus curvator
TGAACAAATTGTGCCTATTCCTCGAAAAATAGCCAAACTCTGAATATGTATATAAAAAATGTTTAAATAAATAACAGTAATTGTAAATTTGCAAAGTAACGTAGAAAAGAGCTTGAAAGCTATCTAAGGCGATTTTTCTATAAAACAATTGAATTAAAATAAAAAAATTCTTTTTTTAACGAAGAAAGATGAATTTTAAATCCAAAAGGACGATTTTTTTTATCCCAAAAAGATTAAAGGTTTAAAGAAAAAAATCGGGTTTTTTGAAAAACAAAGCACGAAATTCAAATACGCATTACTTCTTATCAAACATTTTTTTTTGCAAATCGGAAAAATACTTATCGCCTAATTTCATCTAGAAAACAACATATTTTGTCCGCGAGATATTCTGAGATTTCAAGTATCGAACCCTGTCAGATTTTAAATGGATTCGGTTTCATGTTTTTGGCTAGAAAATTCAACATTTTTGATGAAATTTTTTTTTTTCTGAAAAATCTCTTCTGGTTGAAAATATGTCTTCCTGATTTAAAAATAGTGTCTTTAGTTTCATTTTTTTCGAAATAGTAGCAAAAAAGTGTCATGGCTCAAAAAAAGTGTTCAGTAATGTCAATAGTTTTGTGAGTCCAAGGCCTGTACTGAATGTCATAAAATTTGAAGCAAGGTTGAAAAATTTGTAACACGAGAGTATTTCTACCTTTGTAGATTGAAATCTCTTCAACCTAAGAACAGAGATTTTGTACGTGCAATGTTGGCTCAAGTACAGCAAATTAGTAGAATCGACAGAGTACAGAACACTTCGGAGTAATTTACGTTTAAGAGATCTTGCATGCAATGTATTGGTCGTTGTTCAGGGCGTTAAACACGTTCGTACTACATGTGAATCCTATCCTTTGTCTTGGTCAAGTCCAGCGCGAAATCACCCACGTAAAGTTCCTTTTAAATGAGACGTAACAACCGCTCGCCTTCAATTTATGTACTCAGCACTTTACACACCACCATCGAATTTATTTTGATACGAAAAAAGAAAGCATACGAAAAAATTTTACATACATTTGTTAAAGCCAAGCTTTCATTGTAATAGAGTAAAAAGAAACAAAATAATTGACTTTGAAAAGGGGGGTTACAATAATAATAATATCATTATTACTCCCTTCCATTAACCGAAGTTTGGTGGGACTGACGTTATAACTAATAAGCGTGACTTACTAGGTGAGGAAGGGAATAATGTGGGGAAGGGGGTATACGTTTTTAGATTGATCTAGAATTAACAGTTCTATCCTCACACTCCCCCTCCATTAACCGAAGTTTGGTGGGACTGACGTTATAACTAATAGGCGTGATCCACTCGGTAAGGAAGGGAATAATGTGGGGAAGGGGGAAAAGATTATTAGATTGATCTAGAATTAACAGTTCTGTCCTCACACACCCCCTCCATTAACCGAAGTTTGATGGGACTGACGTTATAACTAATAAGCGTGACTCAATCGGTGAGGAAGGGAAGAATGTGGGGAACGGGGTATAGATTTGTAGAATTATCTAGAATTAGAAATTCTGTCCTCACACTCCCTCTCCATTAACCGACGTTTGGTGGGACTGACGTTACAACTAATAAGCGTGACTCACTCGGTGAGAAAGGGAACAATGTGGGGAAGGGGGTATAGATTTTTAGATTGATTTAGAATTACCAGTTCTGTCCTCACACACCCCCTTCATCAACCGAAGTTTGGCGGGACTGACGTTATAACTAATAATAATAAAAATAAACCCCCCTTTTCAGAGTCAATTATTTTGTTTCTTTTTACTATACTTTAATAAAAGCTTTGTTTTTTAAAAAATTGTGTTCAATATTTTTTTAATTTTCTGCTTTTCAGTCACTTTCAATTTTTATAGAATTTTTTAATGTCATTTTTCAAATATTTGTTTCTCTTCTTAATTTTTTTCTAACCCTTTTTATAGAATTTTTTTAACTTTTGGGCCATTTCAAGATTCCAAAGGTTTCCAAAGATTTCACATTGATTAAAAAGATTCCACAAACATTTCAAGGGTTCCAAAGATTCCACCAAGATTTCAAAGACACCAAAAATTTCAAGACTTCAAAATATTTCAGAAGATTTTGAGGATTTCATCTCATTTTACAAAGGTTTCCAAGGTTTCGAAACATTCTTCAAATATTTTACAAAGATCTTTTAAAATTTCAAAAGAAATCACAAATCTTTCAAACAATTTCAAAAGATGTTAAAGAAATTTTAATGATTTTATAAAAACATCAAAGATTTCACACAGATTTCAATCATTCCACCAAGATTTCAAAGATACTAAAAGATTTCATGATTTAAAAATATTTCAGAATATCTCAAAGATTACACAAAGATTTTCAAAACTTTCAAAAGATTGCAGAGATACTGCAAGATTTCAAGATTTGAAAATATTTCAGAATATTCCAAAGATTCCAAAGATTTCACAAAAATTTCAAAGATTCCAAAAGTTTTCAAGATTTGAAAATATTTCAAAGATTTGAAATATTGCAAAAAGATGTCAAAACATTTCAGAAGATTTCAAAGATTTCAAAAAACTTCAAACAAATTCAAAAGGATTAGAGAAAAATGTCAAAACGTTTCAAAAGATTTTGAAAATTGCACAAAGACTTCAAAAATTAAAAAATATTAAAAACAATTTCAAAATAAAGCTTTGAAAGATTCCATAAAGATTGCAAGGATGCCACGAAGATTCCAGATTCCATAAGATTTTAAAATATTTCAGAAGATTTCAAAGATTGTAAAGATTTCATAAAGACATCAAAAGATTTCAAAGACTTCAAAAATGTAACAAAGAATTAAACGATTTTACAAAGACTTCAAATATTTCACAAAATATTTCGAACATTTTCAACAGATTTCGCACAGATTCCACGAAGCTTTCAGTAATTCAACAAAGATTTCGAAGATTTCAAAATATTTTACGATATTTCAAATATTTTTCAAAGACTTCAAAATATGTCAGAAATTTTGAAATATTTTAAAGATTTCACAAAGATGTCAAAATATTTCACCGAAGATTTCACAAAGACTTAAAAGATTTCAAATATTTAAAAAAAAGTTTCACAAAGATTTCAATGATTTCATAAAGACTTCACAAATATTTGTAAGATTTCAAAAAATTTCGAAGATTTCACAAATATTTCAATCACTTAATAAAGATACCACAGTTTCCACAAAAATTAAAAAATATTTCAGAACATTTCAAAGATTTTACAAAGATTTCAGAAGATTTTAAAGATTTCAATGATTTCACAAAAATTTAAAAAGATTCAAGAAGATTTCACGAAGATTTTAATGATTACAATGACTTCGCAAAGACTTCCAACAATTTTAGAATATTTCATATAAATTTCACAAAGATTTCAAAGATTCCAAAAGATTTCAAAATGTTTTAAATGTTTTGCAACGATTTCCAAATATTTCAGAATATTTAAAAAAAATTTAATATTCAACAAAGATTTCACAAAAAATTTGATGATTTCACAAGGATTTAAACAAATTCAAAAGAATTTCATAAAGTTTTCAAAAGATTTCAATAGATTTCACATAGGTTTCAAAGATTTTGAAAACTTCACAAAGATTTGAATGATTTCACAACAATTTCACAAAGATTTCACGAAGGCTTCAAAGATTTCAAACACTTTCAAAAAATTTCACATCGATTTCGCAAAGATTTCATTGATCTCACAAAGACTTCACAAATATTTTTAAAATTTCAAAAAATTTCAAAGGTTTCAATGATTTCAACCATTTAACGAAGATATCAACGTTTCCACAAAGATTTAAAAATATTTCAGAATACACTGGAACTCCTATACCTGCATGACCGATTACTGATTTAAGTGGAAATCCAAATATGGATGCGGGGAGGTGAAGAGGTGAAAGAGAGGTACGACGAGCTCGGCAGTGCCGTCAAGTGCCGTTGCTAGAAAGTGGGAAGTACCCTATAGCCGTAAGCGGATAAAATTTGATTCTGTTTTCTGTCATTTCGTCTGCTAGTCATTTCTAGTTCGCTCTGTTCGCTGTACTTTTAGCTGTACATACATATTTCGCTGTAGTGTTTCGTTATTCGGATTACCTAGTACATAGAATAAATGTCGTCTAAGAAAATTAAGCGTTTATCCTTTAAGGATAAACACGAGGCGATTAAAGAAGTGAAGGCAGGTGCCTCAAAAAACTCAATTTTAATTAAGTATGGTATCTCTGAATCAACGTATTACCGTGTGCTAGCTCGCGAACCATACTTAATGAACATGTCTCATAACAATGAATTCGCGAAAAAAAAATCTGCTAGAACAAGTAAAGATACAACTTTGGATGTCGCTGTTTTGAACTGGTTTAATGAAACCAGAGCAAGAGGAGACCCAATATCCGGTCCGATTTTGCAAGAGAAGGCTCTTCAATTAAACGAACAAATGAATGGTTCACAAACGTTTAAAGTAAGTACATGTAATATATAAGCATTCAAATAAGTATAAAAAGGATTGCAATATTTGCCATATATGCAAATTTGGAAATAATTCTTTAAAAAGTTAAAGGTTTGAGATTAAATCCACCTAACCTCAAAATGTCACTGCTTCATCTGCGTCATTTTCCAAAGTTTTAGAGAAAAATATTTGTGTTTTTTGTAGACGTAAATCTGAGAGTTTTGGAAATCCATTAAAATCTATCCTTTTTCCCAAGTATATACTTGTACATACTAAAACATGTCTTTTTAATGTGTAACATCAAAATTTTTTCCTCATGTGCAGGTTGAAAATAGTATGTACGTTACGCAAGTTTTATATAAAAATTTGTAAGTACATTAGGTATATCATTTTTATAGGCAAGCAATGGTTGGCTCTGTAAGTTCAAGAGACGTCATGGAATTCGGAGTGTTCATCTCAAAGGAGAGAAATTATCGAATGACTCGTCAAGTGCTGTAGAATTTTCGACAATCTTTAACGAAAAGATCGAATCCGAAAATTTGAATTTACAAAACATCTACAACGCAGACGAATCGGGGATTTTATGGCGAACATTGACGGCGTGCACTCTTGCACTGAAATCGGAATTAGCAGCTCCAGGAAGAAAAGAATCTAAAGATCGCATTACAGCTTTATTCTGTGCCAATGTAGCTGGAAATCATCGGATTCCTTTATTGACAATTGGAAAATTTCAAACTCCACGATGTCTCAACGATTTAATAAACAGAAAATCTAAAGATCTCCATTTAAGCAAATTAAAATGTCTCGGTGTGACCTACACACACCAGAAGAATGCATGGATGGACAAATGTGTATTCATGCTATGGTAAATTATATTTTCCATTTACGTATAGAGAATTCGAATTAAATTATGTTTTTATACCCATAAAACATTCTAAAACAACGATAAATGTTTACAGGTACAAGGAAGAGTTTATTCCGCGTGTTTTAGAACACCAAAGAATGACTGGCATAACAGGGAAGGTTATTTTACTTCTCGACAATGCGCCTTCTCACCCAAGTTTGGAAGAACTGAATGCAATAAACGAAAATTTTGAAGTCGTTTATTTGCCTCCAAACGTGACGGCCTTGATTCAGCCCATGGATCAAGGGGTAATAGCAACGACAAAGAAACTGTACAAAAAAAATTTACTAAGACGTCTGCTACTTAATGAGACATCAGAAGGTGCCACTAAATTTTTAAAATCATTTAACTTGCGAGATTGCTTAGGCTTGCTTAGTCAAGCCTGGACCGATGTGCAATCATCCACACTTCAAAAAGCGTGGAAGCCGCTCCTAGGGAACTCGTTTCTTGTCAACGCAGATCCAAGTTTCGTAAATATTCACGATCCTCCAAACATCGCTATTCCAGCTGTAATTGAACAGGAAACTCATTTGTCAAATTTTGATCATAAGGCTTCTGGAATAGATTTGCCAAGTTTTGCTGATGAGGACTCCGCAGTTGATTTACCAGGTTTTCCTCACGAAATTTGTGATCAAGTTTCTGAGTTATTGTCTGATAACCAAGGATATTCTGTAGAGCAGTCAAGAGAATTTCTCCTGAAATGGTTTGAAAATGTTTACAAAGAAAGCGACTGCGGTTGGGAATCCTCTCAAGATTGTGATTTAATCAATTTAGCAACGAGTGGTAAATGTGTACCTGTTCCTGCACATGAAATCGAAACAGACCTCGAAAATCAAATGGAACCAATGGAAACAACGGAACCAATCTCGCCAGTAGAGGCTCATAATTGTCTCTTAAAATTTAAAAATTGGCTGAAATCGTGCGCAGAATGTTCACCAAAACACCTTGATAACATTAGAGAATTTGAAAATCTAATAACCAAAAGAACGACCTCTCAAATTTCAGGCAATAAAATGTACTTGAGACTGTAACATCATCTACATATTATTATATATAATAGTTTTTTTTTGTTTATATAAACTTTAAAAGTTTGCTTAAATCGCGCACAGAATGTTTATAAAAGTATCTTGATGACATTAGAGAATTTTAAAATCTAATAAGCAAAAAGAACGAATTCTCAAATTTCAGAAAATAAAATGTTCTTAAGACTCTCACATAATCTAAATATTATTATATAATTATTTATAATAATATAATTTATAAAACTTATTTTGAAATAACCCACTTAGAGCTTTATTTTCATTTTCAATAAATGTATATTTTTAAGTTCGCAAACAGCTACATATTTAAAACGCTTAAAAACATCTTTGTTTATTATAAGGAATGGATTGTTCACTTTCACATTTGTTCACTAAAATGGAATTAAACCACTATTCCATGAATAAAAGACGGACTTAATTTATTTCTTATATTTTCAATTTATAAATATATCACTCCAGCAAAGTATATTTTTTGTAGAGTAAAATTATTTAATTATTTTTAATTTTCTGTAGAATTAATTATTTTAGTGCACTGGATAATTTCACAAATTAAAAAACCATTCATCATAATAAAAAAAATTAAGTATTTTTTCATCATTTTAAATAGCGCGCGAAAAGCAACCAATCAGATGCAAACTTGCGAAAGTAGCAAATCATATAATTGCACCATATGCGACGCATGCGCATCATTGTGGAGCCCGCGCTGCCCCACGTTGGAAATACCGATAGTCACGGCCCTGAAATGTTTACAAATTTGCGAACCCTTTATCTGGGACATCACATACCGAGCTGTCGCACGAATGGGAGTTCCAGTGTATTTGAAAAATTTTGCATAGATTTTGCAAATTTTTCAAAGATTTTAAACATTTGACGAAAATCTAAATGATCACAGAAAGATTTAAAAAAAATTTCAAAGATTCAAAAAGATTTCTCAAAGATTTTAATGATTTCAATGACTTTGCAAAGACCTCAAAATTTTCACAAAGATTTCCAATAAGTTTAGAATATTTCATATAAATTTCATAAAGATTTCAATGATTTCACAAAGAGTACACAAACAATTTCATAAATTTCGCTAAGAATTCAAAGATTCCACAAAGATTTCAAAGACTCTACAAACATTTCAAAAATTACAAATAACTTCAAAAATATTTCGAAAGATTTCATTAGATTTCACGAAGGTTTCAAAGATTTCAAAAAATTGAAAAAATTTCACAAAGAGTTAAATTATTTCTCAGCGTGATTTCACAAAGATTTCAATAATTACACAAAGACTTTACAAGATTTCAAAGATTTCAAACACTTAAAAAGATTTTACATAGATTTCAATGATTTCACAAAGACTTAATAAATATTTTCAAAAGTTTAAAAAGTTTCGAAGATTTGAATGATTTCACGAAGATTTCAATCATTCAAAAGAGATACCAAATTTTCGAAAAATATTTAAAAATATTTCAGAACATTTAAAAGATTCTGCAAATATTTCAGAAGATTTCAATGATTTCACAAAAATTAAAAAAAATTTTAAAACATTCAAAAATATTTCCAACAATTTTCAAAATATTTCAATCATTCAACAAAGATACCAAAGTTTCCACAAAGATTTAAAAATATTTCAAAACATTTCAAAGATTTTGCAAATATTTCAGGAGATTTGAAGGATTTTAAAAATTTGACAAGGATTTAAAGGTTTTCACAAAGATTTCAATGATTTCAATGACTTCGCAAAGATTTCAAGATTTCAAAATATTTCAGAAGATTTTGAAGATTTTAAGGATTTCAAACAATTTCACAATGGTTTCCAAGGTTTCAAAAAAATTTTCAATTATTTTACAAAGATTATTTAAAATTTCAAAAGATTTCAAAGATTTCGCAAATTTTTCAAAGAATTTCAGAAGGTTTTACACAGATTTTACAAAAATTTTAATGATATAATAAAAACATTAAAGATTTCACACAGATTTCAATCATTCCACCAAGATTTCAAAGATACGAAAAGATTTCAAGATTTGAAAATATTTCCAAATATTTCAAAGATTTGAAATATTTCACAAAGATGTCAAAATATTTCAGAAGATTTCAAAGATTTAAAAAAATTGTAAACAAATTCAAAAAGATTAAAGAAAAATTTCTAAAGATTTTAGAGATTTCAAAAGATTTAGAAATTTTCACAAGGACTTCAAAAATTTCAAAAGATTTTAAGCAATTTCAAAAGAAAGCTTTGAAAGATTCCATAAAGATTGCAAGGATGCCATAAAGATTCCAGAATCCAAAAGATTTCAAAGATTTCATAAATTTCAAAGATTTCAGAAAGATTTGAAAGACTTCAATAGATTACACAAAGGTTTCAAAGATTTCGCAAAGATTTTAAATTTTTTTTAAAGATTTCCAAGATTTCACTAAGCGTTCAAAGATTTCATAAGATTTTAAAATATTTTAGAACATTTCAAAGATTGTAGAGATTTCAGAAAGACTTTAAAAGATTAAAAAAATTTCACAAAGAATTAAATGATTTCACGAGATTTTCAAAAGATTTTGCATAGATTCCACAAAAATTTCACAAAGATACCAGTCATTCCACAAAGCCTTCGAAGATTTTCAAGATTTCAGAATATTTCACAAAGATGTTAAAATGTTTCAAAGATTTCAATAGTTTTTACATAGATTTCAAAGAATTCAAAAATTTCGTAGGATTTAAAAAATTTCAAAAAGATTTTAATGATTTCATAAAAGGCATAAAAAATTTCACAACTGTTTCAAACAAATTCAAGAGATTTCACATAGATTTTCATCATTTCACAAATTTTCAACAGATTTCAGAGATTCTACAAAGTTTTCAAAGATTTCACAAGATTTCAATGTATTAACGTAGGTTTCCAAGATTTAAAAAACTCACAAAGATTTAATAGATTTCACAAAGATTTCACGAAAACTTCAAAGATTTAAAAAACTTTCAAAAGATTTCACATAGATTTCACAAAGATTTCAATGATTTCACAAAGACTTCAAAAATATTTTTGAGAACTCAAAAATTTTCGAAGATTTCACAATGATTTCAATGATTTCACAAAGACTGCACAAAAAATTCCGAAGATTTCAAAGATTTCAAAATCTGTTGGATATTTTGCGACGATTTCCAAATATTTCAGAAGATTTAAAAGATTTTTAAGAGTTCACAAAGGTGTCAAAATATTTCAACAAAGATTTCACAAAAAATTCAATGATTTCACAAGGATTTGAAAAAAATTTTAAACAAATTCAAAAACATTTCAAACAGATTTCAACAGATTTCAGTAGATTTCTATAGATTTCACATAGTTTTCAAAGATTTCAAAAATTGCAGAAAGATTTAAATGATTTCACAACGATTTAAATAAATTTAAAACAAATTCAAAAATATTTCAAAAGATTTCAATAAATTTTACATAGGTTTCTAAGATTTTAAAAATTTCATAAAGATTTATATCATTTCACAACGATTTCACAAAGGTTTCAATGATTTCATAAAGACTTCACAATTATTTTCGAGATTTTAAAAAATTTCGAAGATTTCAATGATTTCACAAAGATCTCAAAAATATTTTCAAGATTTAAAAAAATTTCAAGGATTACAATGCTTTTAAAATCTTTTGAATATCTTGCAACAATTTCCAAACATTTCAGAAGATTTTTAAGAATTCACAAAGGTGTCAAAATATTTCAGCAAAGATTTCACAAAAAAATTTAATGATTTCACAAGAATTTGAGCAAATTTAAAACAAATTCAAAAACATTTTAAAAGATTTCAACAGATTTTAATAGATTTCACATAGGTTTCAAAGATTTAAAAAATTTCACAAAGATTTAAATGATTTCACAACGATTTAAACAAATTTAAAACAAATTCAAAAGATTTGAAAAAGATTTCAAAAGATTTGAATAGATTTAAATGATTTCACAACGATTTCACAAAGATTTCACGAATACTGTAAAGATTTCAGACACTTTTAAAAGATTTCACATAGATTTCAATGATTTCACAAATATTTTAAAAATTTCAAAAAAAATTCAAATATTTCACAAAGATTTAAATGATTTCACAACGATTTAAACAAATTTAAAACAAATTCAAAAATATTTCAAAAGATTTCAATAGATTTCACATATTTTTCAAAGATTAAAAAAATTTCACAATGATTTAAATGATTTCTCAACGATTTCATAAAGATTTCACGAATACTGTAAAGATTTCAAACACTTTCAAAAGATTTCACATAGATTTCATAAAGATTTTAACGATTTCACAAAGACATTTCACAACAAATTTGAAAGATTTCACAAAGACTTCAAAGCTTTCAAAAATATTTGCAACAATTTAAAAATATTTCACATAAATTTCACAAAGATTTCAATGATTTCACAAAGAATGCACAACAAAATTTGGAAGATTTCAAATATTTCACAAAGACTTCAAAGATTTCACAAATATTTCCAACAATTTTAGAATATTTCTCATAAATTAAAAAAAAATTTAAATATTTCACAAAGATTTCAATGATTTCACAAAGATTTCAATCATTTAACAAAGATACCAAAGTTTACACAAAAATTTAAAAATATTTCAGAACATTTCAAAGATTTTCAAATATCTCACAAAGATTTCAAAGATTTGACAAATATTTCCAACAATTTTAGAATATTTCCCATAAATTTCACAAAGATTTCAATGACTTGACAAAAACTGCACAAAAAATTTCAAAGATTTCACAAAGAATTTAAAGATTCCTCAAAGATTTTCAAGATTCCACAAAGATTTCAAAGATTGCAAAATATTTCAACGAATGTTAATGATTTTACCAAGATTTCACAAATATTTCACAAATATTTCCAGCAATTTAAAAATATTTCACATAAATTTCACAAATATTCCAACGATTTCACAAAGACTTCAAAGCTTTCACAAATATTTCCAACAATTTAAAAATATTTCACATAAATTTCACAAAGATTTCAATGATTTCACAAAAACTGCACAAAAATTTCAAAGATTTCACAAAGACTTCAAAGATCCCTCAAAGATTTTCAAGATTCCACGAAGATTTCAAATATTCCAAAATATTTCAACAATTGTTAAAAGGTGTAATAATATTTCAATGATTTTACCAAGATTTCACAAATATTTCCAACAATTTAAAAATATTTCACAAAGATTTTAACGATTTCACAAAGACTGCACAAGAAATTTTAAAGATTTCACAAAGACATCAAATCTTTCACAAATACTTCCAACAATTAAAAAATATTTCACATTAATTTCACAAAGATTTCAATGATTTCACAAAGAATGCACAACAAATTTGAAAGATTTCACAAATATTTCCAACAATTTTAGAATAATTCTCACAAATTTCACAAAAATTTCAATGACTTCACAAAAACTGCACAAAAAATTTCAGAGATTTCACGAAGAATTTAAAGATTCCTCAAAGATTTTCAAGATTCCACGAAGATTTCAAAGATTCCAAAAGATTTCAACAAATGTTAAAGGGTGTAATAATATTTCAATGATTTTGCCAAGATTTCACCAATATTTCACAAATATTTCCAATAATTTTAAAATATTTCACATAAATTTCACAAAGATTTTAACGATTTCACAAAGACTACACAACAAAATTTAAAGATTTCACAAAGACTTCAAAGATTTCACAAATATTTCCAACAATTTAAAAATATTTCACATAAATTTCA